>SNQJ01S0010136.1:101787-140965 GCA_010110895.2 Picea sitchensis
GAACAATAACTATTGATTATTTCTCATATATTGTGCATGGTGTATTGTGGTGTATTGGTGTAACTCTTATACTATTGTTCATTTTTCCATTGGATATACTTGAATGGTTTAAGTATAAGTTGAAAAAGGTTTTAAATTGTACTTGATACTGATTCACCCCCCTCTCAGTATCAACATATATATGGTTTGGAACTTCGCCAATTTTGAAGCGTTGTTTGGATTCATTGGAGCTTGTAGTTTGGCCACCAGATTTGGCAGGGCTTTGCCATATTTGGCAAGCCCATTTTTTTTATTTTTGAAAATCTGATTTCAGGTCCTCATTGAGCATTTTCCCACTGCCATGTGGAAACTCATGACTGGGTCACGTGGAATCCAAACATTAGCCCATGCGAACCAATTGCACAGTCACCTACCACACCAACCTGCCATGTCCCGTACAGTCTACCATGTGGCACTTTTTCATTGGTCCATGAACTGACCCAAA
Organism: Picea sitchensis; assembly: GCA_010110895.2. Lineage (NCBI taxonomy): Eukaryota > Viridiplantae > Streptophyta > Pinopsida > Pinales > Pinaceae > Picea > Picea sitchensis. The sequence goes on from SNQJ01S0010136.1 coordinate 102,272, forward strand.
AATGCCAAAAACGAGTGACACGTGGAAGCCTCTGGTACTGCCACATCACCATGCTGATGTCAACATGACATGTGTTGCCTTATATGTGTGCGACATACGTTGTACAGACGTTGACTTCATCCATATTGATGATGACATCAACAATACAGATGTTGACTCATCCCTGTTGACTAGGCTAGGTTGACCAAAACTTTGACCATGGATATCTTTTGATTCGTAACCCTGTTTGACGAGTCATTTACGTTGTTGGAAATCTTGCAACGCACTCTTCATGATGACACTGATTTAATTGAGTTTTGAGGACTTTGAATTTTTTTCCCTTTCTTTGTCTACTAAGGCCATTCTAAGCTTCATGAGTTGCTTCTGTGAATTCTGAGTTGTCCTTAGTATTCTCTGGATCCTTTTGGATCACGCCTTCCCACTGAGAGATTTTTGGACCACCAAAAGATTTCATCAATAAATAGATAAGTGAGGGAAGAGTTACCTCACCTTGTCCTTCTCAATCCACTTTTCCTTGCTTGGATGTGTGCCCTTTAAGCCGACTCGAAGATAATCAACATCACCCCTGCGTGAAGTCCTCGTCCTTCTGTCCAGTATGATATATTTCTTTAACTCATCCAAGTACCCATGAGAAAACGCATCAACTAAAGGTTTTGAAACTTCCTCACCCTGATCCATGATCTTGCAAGGCTAAAACAATTTCAAGTTCTCTACATTTACAACTGAGTAGATCTGCATATAAGGTGGAATATATAGACGAAAAGCATTGGTACCACTTTTCTCCAAAATAGTGAAGGGTCCATAACGGATGGGATTGATTTTCTTGTCTTCACCCTTCAATATTTCCTTGTTGATGTGAAGCCATACCTGGTCTCCAATATGGAACTGATGATCAACCCTGTGTTTGTCATGCCAAGCTTTATGCTATGCTTGAATTTTCTCCAACTGTTCCCTGACTGCTTGGTGCACCTGCTGGATCCTCTAGATGAACTTGTAAGCTCTGTATTCATTTCATTCTTCATTTGAATCGACATCTGTCCCATACATCAAGTCCAAAGTAACCTTAGGTAAATACCCAAAACATGTCTCAAAATGCAAACACTGAGTGGAGGAATGTAAGGCTCGGTTGTAAGCATGTTGTACATAGGGTATCTTTTCATCCCATAACTTGGGATGCTTGTTGCAGTAGCCTCGAAGAAAAATTATCACTGTTTGGTTAACAACCTTTGACTTACCGTCGGTCTGTGGATGGAAAGCAATGCTCCTCTTCAACTTGGTGTCCATCATTCTCCACAAAATTTTCCAAAAATCTCCAAGGAATCGAGTATCTCAATCTGAGATAATGGATGTGGGTAACCCAAAGTGAACCCAAACATACTAAAAGAAGAGATTAGTAGTCTGCTCAACAATGATCTATTTTTTACATGGCATTAATATAGACATCTTACTGAACCTATCCACTACAACATACAAATAGTCATGACCCCTTTTTGACATTGGTAAACCCCCCTAAAAAATCCATGGAGATACGTTCCCATGGATGGGATGGAACAAGATGTGGTGATTATAGCCTTAGTTTTCTATTAGTGGGCTTACAAGTAGAACACATCACACACCCCTTTACATATTTAGTTATAATTGATTTCATATGAGGCCAGTAACAAAACCTTTGCAGATGAGCCATAGTTTTTCCTACCCCAAAATTCCCAGACACAAGAGAAGTGTGAGATTCTCGTATTACATGGACTCGTTCACTTGTAGGAATACATAGCTTTCCAAGATGGTAGAGTAGTTTCCCCTGCAGAAAATAGTTCTCTACCTATGCACCATCGGTTAGCTTCTCATATACTTCTTTAAAATATCCATTAATGGCATGTTGTTCTACATAGCTATCATGAGATAAAGAAGCATTCTTCAAAATAATAGAAGCAACAATAGGAGGTCTAGAAATCATATCAACTACCTTGTTACTCGTACCCTTTTTGTAATTGATTACCAAATGAAATTGTTGTAGGAAACCCATCCATCTATAATGTCGAGATTGTTGCAGTTTGGTTTGTGCTTGGAGATACTGTAAGGGTTGATGATCTGTATGTATGATTGTTTCCTTCCCTAACAAGTAGTGCTTCCATTTCTTTACACTTTGAACTAATGCATTCAACTCTTTATCATATGTAGGAGAGTTAACAACAACTTGGTTAAAAGTTTCAGAGTGGTAATATATAGGATTACGATATTGCATCAATACTACACCCATGGTGTATGTGTTGGCATTTGTCTCGATCTCGAAGGGTTGTTGAATATTCGACAGTGCTAATACTGGTGCGGTACTGATCTTTTCTTTCAAAGTGCTGAAATATTTTTGTTTCTTTCCTCCCCACTGAAAAGTGTTCTTTACACTGGTTAAGGCATGCAAAGGAGTTGCTATAAAGGAAAAGTTTGAAATGAATCTCCTCCAATACTGGGCTACACCTAAGAAGCTTCGTATCTCAGTTACACTTTTGGGCTCAAACCAATTTACAACTACATCAATATTGGAAGGATCTATTTTCAATTGTCCTCCTCCTACAATATGACCTAAGTACACAAGTGCAGTCTTACCAAATTCACATTTGGACAATTTTACATACAACTTTTCCCTTTGAAAAGTATTCAATACTTTCTTTACGTGCCTTACATGTTCATCCCAAGTCCCGCTAAATATAAGAATGTCGTCTAAATATACAATCGAAAAATCATCTAGAAATGGCTTGAATACATCATTCATCACATGCATGAAGGTTGTAGGAGAATTAAAAATCCCAAATGACATAACTAACCACTCAAACAATCCCTGTTTGGTCTTAAATGCAGTCTTCCATTCATCTTTCTCTGCAACCCCAATCTGATGGTATCCAATGCGCAAATCCAACTTAGTGAAATAAGCAACATTCTTTAACTGATCAAGTAAATCATCTATACAAGGAAGAGGGTATTGATTTTTCACCGTGATTTTATTTAAGGCCCAATAATAGACACACATTCTCCATGTGCCATCCTTCTTTGGCACCATCATGATCGGAGAACCACATGGATATGAGTTGAGCCTGATGACCCCTTGATCCAATAAGCCTTGTACCTACTTTTTGATCTCTGTCATCTCTATAACTAACATCCTGTACATGCCCACATTAGGAAGAGGAGAATCTTGCTGACGTTGTATTTCATTTTAGATTTCCCTCTTAGGAGGTAATCCATATGGTTCATGGAAAATATCATCATACTTAGAAACAATGTCAATTAGTTCTTTCTTATGAGAAGGATCACATTCTTGGAAAGTGTCAGATGTTCTGACATCTTTCTCCCTTACGACCATGAATACATATCTCTTATTAGTGTTTATGAGTCTCTTCATTTGTCCTGCACTAACAAGTGTTGTGTTTACCCTCATGCTATGGGATCTAACAATATATTCCAATCCCCCTTAGTAACGTGATATTTGTTCTCATGACGAAAGAAGACTTCTTTTCTATCATAAAGATAAGGACTCCCCAACACTATGCCACATATATCAAGTGATAAAACATCCAAATCCACTTCATCAATAAACTTTGAAGCAATAGAAAATCTGACCCTACATTGCTTGGTGACATTAAGTTTTTCTTTATCACATACCCAAACAAGAGAATAAGGCTTTGGATTTGGTTTGGTTTCAAGACCCATCTTTTTGACAAGTGCTTCAGATATCAAGTTTACTTGGGAACCCGGATCAAATAATGTATCTATCTAAGTGTATTTAGATACAACTCTTATATGAAATAATTCATTCCTCTTTCTTTCATCATCATGAGATTCATAATTGGAATTTGAACTAGCATGAAGGGAATATTTACCTTGTTCTCCAACCGTTGTGATATTTCCTTCATCTCCCGAATCGGAACCAAGATCTTGTTGCACTATAGAAATTGTCTTTGTCTTCCCCTTTCCACCGAACTACTTCGGTCTCTTCTCTAGATGTAGTTTCCAACAATGTTCATCATCGTGACCACTTTTCTTGCAATGAGTGCAAGATGGTTTTCCTTCTTCTCTCTTCACAGTGGCAGTATTCTTGTCCTTCCTTTTAAACTTCTTAAACTTCTTATGTGGGAAATTAGAAGGTTTCTTTGTGGGATCTTATTGAACATGATTTCCCATGTTCTCAAGGTGAGTGGCTTTCACACAAACTTCATCAAGACTGGTGGGGTTAAACAATAGAAAAGTATGACGAATACAACTGTGAAGTGCGCCAATATACTTCATTAAAGTTTCATAAGAATCCAAAGGAATGTTTAATGAAAGAGCTTTCTTCCTAAATTCTTCCATGAAACTTTGTATAGTTTGACCTTTACTTTTTCTTAAAGTTTGTCATTCCATCATTGCTTTATGTAAATAATCCAATGGATAAAATTGCTTCCTTATCACTAATTTAAATTCCGACCATGAGGAAAAAAGATTACCATAGTTACTTATGTCCTGAAGTTTTCTCTCCCACCATAAGAGAGTGGTGCCTTCCAACCGAAGAGAATCTCGTTGCACTTTAACTTCCTCTTCATCAATCTGTTGAACACGCTAATATACTTCAACCTGTTGAATCCAATTGTCTAGCTTTTCAGGATTAGCATCTCCATTAAACATAGGTAAAGAAAATTTTACATCAATATTTAATAATGGTTTCTTAAAAGAAGCTTGATGTCTAGAATGATGAGAATGCTCAGAGGAAGAAGAGATAGAACTCGATGGTGAATATGGAGGCTCAGGAGGGTCTCCTCCAACCCCTTGATTTACCGAAGCATTATCATAAACTTGTGCTTCCTTTTTATTCCCTTTCTTCTTCAGCCTCTTCTCATAGTCTCCATACATCCGCTTGACCATTTCTAACATGTGATAAAAGACCATATGGAATTTTTTCTCCTGTTCATCACGCTTGTCCTCTTCTGCAATTTTCTTCCTTCAAGATGCACGACCAACTTCGGGATTGAAAGGATTAAGAGTTCCTTCATCCTGCTTATGATTGGCCCTAGTAAGCATTCAAACTCAACAATTCAAGTCAAAGATGACTTCTTTGATACTAACATGATCCAAGATCTTTTCATCCAATGACTTATAAAGAATTGTATTAAATGAGAATAAATTAAAGTGCACCATAAAGAAGGAAAAGATCAATAATGAAGAGACATAATCATCAAATATGAGCACAAAAACATGATAACGGAGTTCATCCCTGGTGGAATACATCTCTGTGTCCTGCTCTCAAATGGGTAGGCCTTTTTATTAACTCAACAAAAGAATTTGGCAAAATAAATATGTATACCTCATTTTAGAATTACGCTGCAGAAGATTTACTCAGATCATAAAACAAACAACACCATTGAATTTGTGGTGTCAAATTTCCAAAACTGACTGTCTCCAGACCTCAATCCCTCTCTGGCACTCCCAGTCCCTTGAGAAATATCATCTCAATTTTCGTGCCTTCTCCTTGTAATTAATTCTCTGTACTGTGTCTCAAAATCCATGCCCGATCGTACAATTTAGCACCCTCTTTCCCGTTTGTGGGAAGACTCATCTTTTAAGCAAAAGTGGGGTGGACTAACCAACAAAGTCCATTGGCCCAACGATGGAAAATTCTATTGTTAAGGCATTGTATAGGGGGAGGTATCAGGGTCGATCCCGCGGGCCTCCCCTTTTCGGTTATTGTTATAACAATGTATATATCTATATGGTTTGGAACTTCGTCAAGTTTGGAGTGTTGTTTGGATTCATCGGATCTTGTAGTTTGGCCGCTAGATTTGGTGGGGCTCTGCCAGATTTGGGAGGCCCATTTTTTTATTTTTTAAAATCCAGTTTTGGGCCCTCATTGGGAATTTTCCCACTTCCACGTGGCATCCCATGATTGGGCCACATGGCAACCAACAATTGGCCCATTCCAACCACTTGCACAGTCACCTACCACATCATCCTTCCATGTCCTGTATGGTCTTCCACGTGGTTTTACGGACTGCCACATGGTGCTTTTTCATCGGTCCACAGACTGACCCAAAAATGACGAAAACGAGTGACACGTGGAAGCCTCTAGTGTTGCCATGTCACCATGCTAACATCATGTTGACATCAACATGAAACATGTCACCTTTTGTATGTGCCACTTACACTATACGTACGTTAACATCATTCGTACTGATGTTGACATCAACAGTACGAATGTTGACTCATCCCTCCTGACTAGGCTAGGTTGACCAAAACTTTGACCGCAAATATATTTTGATATGTAACTCCATTTGACGATCCGTTTACACCGTTGGAAATATTGTGATGCGCTCTTCGTGATGATGCCAATTTCACTAGGTTTTGAAGACTTTGAATTTTTGTCCTTTCTTTGTCTATTGAGGCCATTATGAACTTCTTGAGTTGCTTCTACGAATTCTGAGTTTCCCTTAGTCTTCTTTGGATCCTTTTGGATCAGGTATGTAAGTCCATACATAAGACCAATTATTGTTGCTACAAGATCCAAGCATTATGAGAAAAATCTTCATTCCTGGGGAATTTTATTACCTGTATATAAGCAAATTTGAGTAATTAATTTTTTTTATGATAGGATAACAATTGGTTTGGTTGATTGAAGGTTGAGAAAATTGCAGCAATAATGGTATTGGGTATGGAATTGTTGTAATCCATAATAAATATTGATTCCTGTAGCTACAAGAGCCAAACGAATTATGTAACATCCTGGGTCTAACCCTTATAAACTATAATGTATTATGTAAATATGACTTAGGCTGGTGAGCCGGTAAAGTTTAAAAGGGGCCAGAGTGCCTAGGAAATGTAACACTTCCTATACATTAATAAAATGCACCGTTAGTTTCAAGAACGACAAGGAAAAAAGAGATAGGGGGCTATGATTCCACGAGAGAGGGGGCTTGAGGGGATAAGCCTTGTTATTATTATTTTGTTTACCCATAATTGATTTTATGGAGAAGAGGGGGTTAGATGAGATTCTTGGGAGGGAGGCCATGTGGCTCTTGTCTTCATCTAATTATTTAAACATTCGTTGGGGGTTATTTTGGGGTCGTTCTTATCTTGGTTCGTCCTCTTATCACTGGTTCACTCGTTCTTCTTCCTCTTCAATCACTACTGCTAGTTCATGTGATCTTGGGCTAAGCATGGAAACAAATGGCAGGAAGAGGAGAGCCATTGTTGAATGGATGTAATGATTTACTAATCATTCATGGAGGGAATGGATGCATGTGTGCATGAACTTGATGGAAGTTCAGATGGAACTGTCCACAACTGAGAGTCCTTGGAATTTCCAGTAGGGATATTTCTTGACCAGTAGCAATGGAGCCCTGGAGAGAAATGGAACAACCTCAAGGATTGCATGGCAGAGAAAGGTGTTCATTTATTGGGGTTGTGCAGGATAAGGGGGAAAGAGAGCTAGAAATTAGGATTGTTGTGAGGTTGGGAAACCTGAGAGCTACTTAGCCAACTACTGTGTATTTAGAATTGGCCTAGGACCTGTCCTTGTGAATTTATATCCCTGGCTCGGAGGTGACATGTTGTTGATATTAAATGAACAACAACGTCTATGGTTGGGAGAAACATTCTTGGTCTGCAACCAGTTGGTGAACGTTTACTTGCAAAGATAAGTGATCTCTGTGTTTTTTGTTTAATGTATTCTGCTGTGTATTTAATTATCTCTGAGATATGTATTATAATGTGTCTTTCTGTTGGTTATTTTTTTTGCATGGTACGTTGTTTATCTCTTGTATGTTGTGACATGGATCTTGTCTTATGCATGTGGTGTGCATGCTTCTAACATTGTTAAGAAGTACTTTGTTTTCGAATTAGAGAGAAAAGAAATGATTCTTGGGACTGCAACATGCATAGCCTGTGGGTGGTTGGGTGTGTTGCAGCCTGTTTAAGTGGCGTAGCCCGGCCTCTGGGTGGTCAATTATGTTGCAGCCGTCTAATCCAGGAGGACATGCGACAAAAATCCATGCACTTCAGGGAAAAGAGAAGGTTGAGAGTTGAGTTCTCCAAAGTACGAAGACCCAAAGAAATCATAGTCGTCAATCCATGGGAAACATGCGTCAGTAGATCGCGAGCTTCAGATAAAAACATTTCAGAAAAAAGTTGAAGTTTGAGTTTTCCATAGTCCGAAGGCCCGAAGGAATTGCAATCGTTGATCCTTGTAGTGATAAATTTTGAAGTCTCGAAGTCCAGGGTTAATATGGGTCGTCCGATAAGGGAGACACATAGTGGAAGTTTGGTCGGTTCAAGAAATCGGAGTTCGGGAGAATTGGAAGTGTGCTAGTGTGGAAACTCTCGACGTCGTGAATCCTGAAGAGCCGAAGTTATGGGGCACGATGATGTCACCAGGAGGTGATGCAGACCCTAGAATTTCCAAAGTGACCTGGCTTGCGGACGTCACCGGGGATGACGTGGACACATGGGATGTACGCCACATGTTAGTAAGTTTTGAGCATGCGGATGATTGAAATGTCAGATAGGATGTGACATGCTTCACCCACCTAATTGGACCACATGTCTACTTACAGTATTTCTCTACGTGGTGACAGATCATGGACTCTGAAGAAATTATTTCGAGATTTTTCAATTGAGAGTTGAAACTTCCGAAGCCCGGAGAGCTGAAGACCCGAAGTAAACGTCGACTGTCGGATCGTCCAAAGTAGACATGAACCATCAGATCAAGAGAACAAACGGCGTGAAGCTGTGGATTCTGGGTAAGGACCCAAAGTGAACATTGATCGTCAGATCGTCCGAAGTAATTCCCCACCATCTGATTCAAAAGGATGCATGGCAGAATCTCGTGTATCTTGAGGGAAGTAAAGCTTGAGATTTGATCATTCTGAACTCCAGAATTATGAAACGACCACAATAGTCGATTTGGGAGAGGTAAATTTGAACTGTTGGTTCCCAAGAGGTATATCTCGGTCATCCGTTTAGAATCATTGTCATGATCACGATTTCAATGGTCACCTCGCATTGTGGGGATGCGAGGTGCTCGAGCTTTACGAAGTCGAGGGTGGGTCGCAATCGAGACCATGGTTTTGGAAAATGGATACGTGGTGGCTCAAGGTGAGTTGCAAGGTGAAAATTAGTTTGGTTCCAAACCACCTTTGAGCGTGGCCACAATCACGCGTCTACATGAGGTCACCGCCTAAGGTCACATCTAAGGAGGGGCCAAGAGAAAAAGGAGAAAGTGCCAACTCTGAGATTTTTCGCAAGGGCAAAGGAGAAGGTCGGAGGGGCCATTGAACCTGTGCCAGAAATTCGGAAGGGCATGTGTTTAGATACAGAACAAAACCATCAAGGTTTCAGAGAGCCAATTCAGCTCGGGATTAAATACCCTTGACCGGGAGGTCGTGCAGCCTTAGGAAAAGGGGGTTTACATTAAGAAACAAAGGTAAAAGAAGAGGCAACACTCAAATCAATAAGCCCGTGGTTTTGCGCATTTGGTCATATGTAAATGGTTTGAAGGAAGTGCCTCATAAATATTTAATTCGATAGAGAGTTAACACTAGAATAATACATGGACTTGATAAAGGGTCAAAATATGATATGTTTTGGAACTAAGAACACAATAGAAGCATGAGTACGATATAATGAGTCGATCCATGTCTATGATCAACTCATGAAGACAAAAGAACTGACACACAATCATGATTAAAAAAGAGTTAATTCATATAAAAAGGAAAATTGATATTAGTTAAAGAATAATATTATCACTTAAATGAAAAGGTACCTGTAAATTTAATTGACAATTTTTGTATGATAGGTATAGCTCTAACAATATGGTTGTTTGCAGGTTTATCAGGATTAGAGGTATAACCAGATCAATTCAAGAATACGATCATATATTAGGGTCATGGAGGCATGACTTTGCTTACAAAAGTCGGATGACGTACTACAAAAGAAACAATCCTCACATGGGACATGAAGCTAGCAGGTGAATAATGTCATTAATGGGCATAGAAAGGAAAAGTAAGACTCCATAGCCTTGAAGGTAGATATGTGTAGAGAGTTGCAAGCTTGATGTGGAAGGAAACAAAGAGATTAAGAGGTGGTGTGTGAATAATCTCTATGTGTCAATCATAGGAGTTCCAGGGAAGGATTTGTTAGATATGACTTATCTATTGTCTAAAAGCTTAAATCAGAGTTCACAGTGGAAGAAATATTCCAATGCAGAGGAATTGGAATTCTCTCTCACTTCAAAAGTCGCACTGAATGAAAATGGATTTCCATTGGGGAATGGTACTAAGTGGGAAATAATGGCCAGGTGGAACGTGGCTGGAAAAGTGTTCAGACCTAGGGAACCATAGTGCAGATGAGAAGAATGGGAGCACGCAAGGAATAAAGGATCTAAAGGAATTCAAGGACAACCAACTACAACAGAAATAGATAAATAAATAAGTGAATTGAAATAGAAATGCACTAGAGTGCATGAAGCATACAATGAAGTTAAATTGCATATGAATTAGTAGGCATGTTGACAGTAAATGCTTGGTGCATATAGATGTGTAATTTTTCATATGTACATGCTTGGATATGCATATAACATGCTGGTGAACTTAGAATAGTTTGTTATTATGAAATAATGTTTGAGTATAACTAAGGATGGATTATGTATTCAGGAAAAATGATACAGCAGGATTAAATATGTGGATGTTGTTGTTTCTTATAATTTACATCGAGGTGAAGACCCATGAGGATGGAAGGAATAGTGATCAAAACGATGAAGGGGGAATTTTGTGAGATTCTACAAATATTAGTTGGTCATACAACAACAAGTAGGTTGGTAACAACTAGGAAGGTATGGATTTAGTTTCCCTTGATGCATACATGTTGAAGGGGATCGAGGTAAGGATTCCCTCAGTTAATTTTCAGTATTTAAATTGATATGTAATGGCCAAAGGCCTAGAGTGTGTAAGTGTTGTTGATGCTAGAATGCACTTAGATAAAATGTCAGTTGCATATTATGTTATGATTGGTTATGGGATCATAACCAGGTAATTCAAGAGACATACTCCTTATATAACAATGAATATCCATAGAGCTAGTCATGTGTGAGACCATAATATGGTTGGATATGGAAGGGCTATAGCTCTATGTGAGTGCTCGATAGTATCTAATGTATATCTGATATTCGGATTGCAACCTCTTTGCCAACACTGAAGATCACTTAAGGATTATATTCTTGGTGTTGTGTTTGGGTGGAAAAGGAAGGTAACCAAATAGTTAGGCAAGCAGTAGGAAGTGTGTGGATGATGTGTTGAATCATTAGCCAAACCTTCCAGCTCATCATGGTGGAATACATGAAATATTTATGTGGTATTATGTAGTAAATGCATGGATGCATTGTGTAGATGTGACCATGGGTATTGGCACATTGATTGTTATCTTATTAATTGTTTCATTATGAAAAGTCTGTGTGATTGATAATACATGTGTATGTAATGATGAGTTCAATCCAATTGATAGTTGGATTAATAGAAGTAATTGCATTATAGTTGTAAACAATTCTGAGAGAACTTTGTGATTTTGTTTTGAATCATTTCCATGAAAATGTATATCTTGTACATGAGATATTGACAATTTGTTTGGCTGAGGAATGTTGAAATTGCAGGAGGAAAGGGGTCTGGGATATGGAAGTGTTGTAAGACCATAAAGAATACCAATGCCTATTGTTTCAAGAGTCAAATTGTTATGAGTAGAAGCTCATGTATAGAAGTTTTATTTTTCCTATATAAAACAATTTTGGGAAATATGATTTGATAATTACTGACGAATTGTTTTGGCTGAATGTAAATTGAAGAAATTGCAGGTAGAATGGTCTTGGATATGGCAAGGATGTAAGCCCATAAGGAAGACTGATATCTACAGTTGCAGAGCCAACCATTATGAGCAGAAAGATCATGCTTGGAAAATTTTATTTTCTTGTATAAAACATATTTGACATTTATGTTTGAAATGGTTATAATGATATCTCATGATGACTGTATGTGTATAATGCGTATGAGATGTTGGATATGCAAGCTGGAAAGAATGGAAAAGGCTATTTTTGTGACAAGAGAACCCTATGTCTCTAGAAAACGTCTTGTGCAAGAGAACCTTGGCCAGGAAAGATGGATCGCCTGAGGGACTGCATAGCAGAAAAGGGGATGCCTGAGTCTGGGCCTGGAAAGTGAGTGACCACAAGGAAGATGATATTTTGTTAGCTCTTGATTGGGGTAATGCACAAAATGGGTACGTCAAGGAAAACACTAAGCCAATTTAACGAGACAACCATATGGATGCAGATCCATGAATCACATAGATAAGTATTGTATTGGATTATGGAAATTTACTCTTACAATATGAGAAAGAATGAGAATTTTATGCACAAATTTTGAACTGACATGCTCGCTAATTTGAAATATTGTAGGAAAACAATGAATGTTGAAGATATAGAAAAGTACCAGACTATGAGAGAGAAGAAGGTGATGTTGGAGAAACTAAATGACAAAGGCATGGAAGGAATAAATTCCAATGGACTTGCTACAACTGGATTTATGGAACCCACAACTCTGAAACTTCCTGGTCGAGTGCACTGAAGCTAGGGAGAAGTGGAATAGCGTGAGGGACTACATGGTAGAGAAAGGGGTTCATTTCTTTGGTTTTTGCAGGGCTAAGATGGAAGGAGACATTGTTGGTTGGAACTGATGCCGGAAATATAAATTCTGAAGATCATCATACATGTTTTGGGTCGGAATGCCTATGCATTCATGTTTTAGGCCAGAGTGCCTATGTATATAAGATTGGGTTGGATTGCCTGTGTGAATTGAGGCCAAAGGGTCTAGAATTGTAATGTTAATAACATTGGAATGGTGTTGTGCACTGAGGACAGTGCCAAAATAAGGGGAGGGGGATGTAACATCCCAGTTCTAAACCTTATAAACTATAATGTATTATGTAAATATGGCTTAGGCTGGTAAGATGGTAAAGTTGAAAAGGGGCCATAGTGCCTAGGAAATGTAACACTTCCTATACATTAATAAAATACACCACTGGTTGCAAGACCAACAAGGACAAAAGAGATAGGGGGCTATGACTCCACAAGAGAGGGGGATTGAGGGGCTAAGTCTTGTTATTATTATTTTATTTACCCACAATTGATTTTATGGAGAAGAGGGGGTTACGTGAGCTTCTTGGGAGGGAGGCCATGTGGCTCTTGTCTTCATGTAATTATTTAAACATTCGTTGGGGGTTGTTTTGGGGTCGTTCTTCCCTTGGTTCATCCTCTTCTCACTGGTTCACTCGTTCTTCTTCCTCTTCACTCACTACTGCTAGTTTGTGTGCTCTTAGGTTGAGCATGGAAATGAATGGCATAAAAAGGAGAGCCATCATTGAATGGATGTAATGATTTATTGATCATTCCCAGAGGGAATGGATGCCTGTGTGCATGAACTTGATGGAAATTCGGATGGAACTGTCCACAACTGAGAGTCCTTGGAATTTCTAGTAGGGATATTTCCTGACCAGTAGCACTGGAGCCCTAGAGATAAATGGAACAACCTCAGGGACTACATGGTAGAGAAAGGTGTTCATTTCTTGGGGTTGTGCAGGCTGAGGGGGAAAGAGAGATGGAAATTAGGATTGTTGTGAGGTTGGGAAACCTAAGAGCTACTTAGCCAACTAATGTGTATTTAGAATTGGCCTAGGACCTGTCCTTGTGTATTCATATCCCTGGCTCAGGGGTGACCTGTTGTTGAGAGTAAATGAACAACACCGTCTATAGTTAGGAGGAACGTCCTTGGTCCACAACTAGTTGGTGAACTTTTACTTGCAAAGATAAGTTCTCTATGTGTTTTCTATTTAATGTATTCCATTGTGTATTTAATTATCTCTGAGATATGTATTCTAATGTTCCTGTTTGTTGGTTATTTGTTATGCATGGAACGTTGTTTATCTATTTTATGCCGTGACATGGATCTTGTGTTATGCATGTGGTGTGCATGCTTCTAACATTGTTGAGAAGTCCTTTGTTTTCAAATTAGAGATCAGAGAACTAGGTATTGGGACTGAAACATGCCTAGCCTGCAGGTGATTGGGTGTGTTGCAGCTTGTTTAAGTGGTGTAGCCTGGCCTTTGGGTGGTTGGGTGTGTTACAAATTATGAGCTGGAATCTCATGCTTGGAAATTCAGTTTTCTTGTATAAAACAAATTTGACATTTATGATTGAAAATTGTTATAAAAATATCTCATTATGACTATATGTTTATAATACAGATGAGATGTTGGCTATTGAAGTTGGAAGCTCATGAATAAGAGCACCAGAACAAAATTGAGCTTAATGACAAAGGAATGGAATGAAGAGAGTCCAATGGACTTGTTGCAGTTGGATTTCTTGGAGCTGCAACTCTGAAACTTCCTAACCGAGTGCACTAGAGCCCTGGAGAGAAGTGGAACAACCTAAGGGATTTCATGACAGAGAAAGGGGTTCATTTCTTTGGGTTTTGAAAGATAATAGGGAAGCAGATATTTTTGGTTGGAATTGTTCCCAAAAATATAAATTTTGAAGATCAATATACTTATTTTGGGTAAGAATGCCTATGTATGAATGTTTTTATTTTAGGCCAGAGTGCCTATGTATATAAGGAATTGGTTGTATTTTCTGTGCAGATTAAAGGCCAGAGCCCCTAGAATTGTACGAACAATGGTATGGTGTTGTTCACTGATGACAATGCCAAAATTAGGGGAGGGGGATGTAACACCCCGATTTTGATCCCTATGAACTAGAATGTATTATGTAATTGGGACTTAGGTTGGTGAGCTGGTAGAGTTGAAAAGGGGTTGGAGTACCTAGAAATGCAATACTTCTAAGTTCTATATATATTAATAAAATACATCATTTGATGCAATACAAACAAGGACAAGATATATGAGGTTATGATTCCACGAGAGAGGGGGCTAAAGGGGATACATATTTTTATTATATTTTATTTACCCATATTGGTTTTAATTGAGAAAAGTGTTTACATGAGCTTCTTGGGGAGGCCATGTGGTTCTTGATTTCATGTAATTATATAAACCCTATGTGTGGGATATTTTGGGGGTTGTTCTTTGTTCTTGTCCATTCAATCTTACACTCTTCTCACTCTTTTATTTTTGGTTTCTCATTCTTGCTAATTCGTGTGCTCTTGGGATGGGCATGGAAACAAATGGATAGAAGAGGAGAGCCATTGCTAGATGTCTATAATAAATTATTGAATCATTCCAGGAGGTAATGGATTCATATGTGCATGATATTGATGGTAGTTCATAGAGAACTATCTATAACTGAGAGTCCTTGGAGTTTCCAGTAGGGATATATCTTGACCAGTAGTACTGGAGCCCTAAACAGAAATGGAACAACCTAATGGAGTGCATGGTAGAGAAAGGGGTTCATTTCTTTGGGTTGTGCAGAATGAAGGGGAAAGAGAGATGGAAATTAGGATTGTTGTGTGGTTGGGAAAAACTGAGAGCTAGTTATCCAACTATTGTGTGTTTTAGATTTGTCCTAGGACCCATCCTTGTGGATTCATAGCCCTGGCTTGAGGGTGACCTACTGTTGATATTAAATGAACATCAATGTCTATGGTTGGGAGGAACGTCCTTGGTTTGCATCCAGTTGGTGAATTTTTTCTTGAAAAGATAAGTTCTCTCTGTGTTTTATGTATAATGTATATTCTGTTGTGTATTTATTAATCTATGAGATATGTATTTATAATGTCTCAGCTTTCTGGTTATTTGCTATGCATGACACACTGCTTGTTTCTTTTATGCTCTAGCATGGATCTTGATTAATGCATATAAGGCTTTCATGCTTATTTTTTAATTAATTATTATCATAATTCAAAATCGGTTTTGAAGTGTGTTTTAAAGTAGCTTGCCAAGCCTATGGGTGGCTAGGTACATTACACTTGAAAGAGTCAGGGGCTTGATATTGATTGATGATTGTCTTAAATGAGCTTGTTTTTGAGGATTTTATGAATGGATAACTTAAATTTTGCATCCTCTTGCTTGCATGATGTGCCTAATGTTTTCATATTTATTCTCTCGTGTCTTGATCATACTCTTCTATTCTGAACTCTTGACTAGAATCACAAAATAACTAATCCTTATTTTGAGTTTGAGAATTGACACATTCATTTTTCATGACACTTATCTACAAACACCCATGATTATCTTTGAACAAACCCAAGACTCATTTATAAGTTTATTGAAGGAAGAGAATGTAATGTTTATTGTGTAATGGAAAGTGTCTTATCCTCTCATAAAATATCTCATATTTTCCTTGGTTGTAGGAGAAGGTTTGCATGGGCACTTCATTTACATGACTGTTATAGGATAAATCCGTGAGTACGGACACAAACCGATCTCCCTAGATCCACCTGGATCTAGAACAAAACAGGACAGAATATACCTCTTTCCCTATATCTAACTATTGAATTAAATTGGAAGTGAGAAGAAGATATGTACCTTGTAATCGCTTCCTTGGTCTCTGTTGTTCCTTGCTTCGCTCCAGCGCTCTTGTGCGGTCAAGATCAAAACAACACAAACCAACCAAAGTGAAAGCAAATAATATATCCAATAGCTAATCTATACATATGATCAAGGAATTATGTAATAAAGTAGATCTCACTTTATGGGAAATAAATATATCACTATATCATATTAATTGAAAGAGAAACTTACAACCAGAGCCTTGATGTCGTAAGGTCCCTTCCTACTGTCCTTCATTCCCCACACACTTCTTGCTCCAAGGATTCTGAAACCATAGATCTTATAGCTACTCACAATCTATCTTGACAAAGCAAATCTCAAAGCCACTCTAATCAAGCTAATAATTCCAAGCCGAAGAACCCAAGATCAAGCTCACAAAAGCTAACTTTCTCCATGAGAACTCCTCTCCTTTTATAAGTTGAAGAGGATAAGGTGAGGAGGTTAGGATGATCCCACTAAATCATGAAAGCGATTAAGATCCAAACCATTCGGATGCCACCTCACCATAGAAGTTTCTCCTTCTAGAAGATTCAAGAAAACACTCATTTTTCCCACGTGCTGGCATTCTCGCACCCTAGCTATAGTGCAACCTACGAACTGTTTGCACCCTGGCTATAGTGAAACCTGCGAGAATTGGTCATTCTCGCACTTTGCCTATATAGAAACCTGCGAACTTCCCTTTTTATAAGGTTTTTACAAAGGAGAATCCAACATTTTCTCTCAGGAAAAGTTCTTCTGCCTTCCTTCTTTAGGAACTCAGGCCACTGACCCCTCTGAAGGCAACATATAGGTTTACATCATTAACGATCATAGGGATGATGAAAATAATGTGTAACAATGACTACTCCATCTTTGAAATGCATGTTGGGAATTCCTTGATGTTCTTCCTATTTCCTAGACTCCTCTCTATGCAAATATTCTCTATCGTTTGAAGCCAATAGTCAGTAGTCGAAGTTAAACCTTGTCTTTCTTGAACCTTAGTTGTATTCATTTTTTATCACCATTTCATTGATGAGGTAGAAACCTCGATCTTATCTAGAACTTTAATTCTTTCCATGCTCTCCCTCATCGAGAAGTGGATTCACCTTTGATTATTGTTTCCCATAGGTTTGAAGCTAGCAAAACTATCAGATACACCTTTCCCGCAATCCAATCCTTCGAGTTGGTCAAATTTACTCTATCGGGAATCCTCGTTCATAGTTCTAAGTGTGCATTGTCTCAAGAATGGTCCAAATATTGAAGGTCGAAATTCTGTAGGAATCCCCTCACCTGGTTTGTCTCATTGGGCCGCTGAGTGAAGTCCATTGTGATATTCTTGAGGTTTGAAAGGTGTGAGATTTTTCGGATTGATCTCTATCGAGTTCTTCTTTCAATGTCCCCTCTCTCCAAAAACCCAAGACAAATACCTATTGAGCTTCTTGGATGTGTAACCTTGTTATGTTTCCACCCAATTCTTGCTCACTACTTGTTGTAACTTGTTTCATGCATTGTGGCCTAACTTAAGAACCATTTTCTTGATCTAATCATATTCCCTCTCTTTGCACTCATATCGAGTCTTCCCTCTGAGATGTTTAGTTTGACTGGATTGACATGTATTGTGCGCCTAGCTAGACTCGATATCCTTTTATCATGTGAGTCTCTTTGTCTGACATTATTGTGTCATATGACGCTTCATCATTTTACCCCCTTGATCGCTTTCCATCTGTCACATCTAAATTTGAACGATCATAATCTTCATACGACATACCTACTCGACTTGATATCCGATTACTTGAAATCCACCTAATACGATATGCTCCTATTTTCGGTCCCTAGGTGAGGAACCCTAACTGATGTGGAAGCATGACTGGCATGGAACCTTGACTCATGTGTAACTTGGCCTCATTTTCCTAATTTATTTTTATTTTTATTTTTATTTGTACATAATTTGTTTATTTTTATTTTATTTATTTTTATTTTTGTATTTATTTATTTCCATTTGTATTTTTCCCTCGGTTTTGCAAAACCACATGGTTTTGATTGCACATGGTAATTTCCCAAGGTTTTCCCCAAAGTTGCTATTGATATTTATTTTTTACATGGGAAAAAATAAATTTTCTTTAGAAATGTTTTTACACAGGTCAAATTTGTTTTGTATGGGTAAACTATATATATATATATACAATGTGTCAAATTTGTTTTGATAAGTAAACTATATATATATATATATATATATATATATATATATATATATATATATATATATATATATATATATATTCATTTATTTCTTTATCTTTTATTTATTTTTCATTTTAATTTTATTTTTGTTTTTCCCATTCTTCCTCTAAGTCCTAGGTTTTATATTTTCATTTTATTTTTCTTATTTAGTTTCATTTAGTTTCATTTTTAACTTAAATGTTTCATTTTTTCCCTCACCCATTGGTCTACAATATGATATTTCATTAGAATTCTTCCTCGGCTTCTTTCCATTGGTCTTCACCTTCACTTCTCGGTAAATTCCCATTGGGAATTACCATTAATATATACCTCCTACTTTTCCAAGAATCCCTTCCCCTGGGAAGACCTCCCTCATTCTTGGAATCCCCTTCTCCCCTTCTCGAATACATGCATTTTTTTTAGCATTATTTAAATATTTTTTAACCCCACTGGGATGAGCCACTAGAGTTAATAGTGCATCAGACTCTGCTTAAAACTCCTTAAGTGACCTCTAACCATCAGATCTTGATGAGGCCATTAAAATATTATTCTATGAGAGTGTGAGCTCCCATTAGAATGAACCCATCTCGATATCCCATCATAATGGTGTCGTCATAAGGTTTTACACTCTAATTTTACCAAAGGTTTCCAATAAGTCAAACCTTCACGAATTCATGTGCATGACACTTAGGTTTTCAGATTAATATTTTTATTATTTTAAATATTATTCAATACCACCGAGAAGCTATGGAATCATAGTATTATTATTTAAATATTATTTAAGGGATTATGCCATCAGGGCATCATAGTATTATTATTTAGATATTTATTTAAAGCCTTATTCCATCAGGGAGATAGTCTTTTGGAGTTGAGTGAGTGCCATCAGAGTTCGATGGATCCATTAGAGTGTTAGCTCATTGGAGTAAGAGAGCTCATCAAGCCTTAGGTCCTATGTATCTTCTAGGTTCTTACACAAATCAACTAAAGGGGATAAAAACTATATTAACATTCAATATTGATTTACCTCATGCATTTGGTACAATGATTTTTAGGTTGAAGATCGACAAATTAGATTCCCCCATGGGCAGATCAAGGGTTGTTGAGCACATAATTTCAAATGAACATATATTGAGCTACATGTGTTATAATCGAGCCCATTATACCTCATTGGAAAGGTATCGATATGAAGAATGCACTGGGAGAGGGATTCATGCGAAAATAGTGATGAAAAATCCTATAAAATGTTAAAAACATAAAGTCATGAATTTGAGGGGAAAATTGATTGTGCAAACTTCAGATGACCATATATGAGGCTACAGGAAAAAAAATTAGGCTCAGGATAGCTCATCGGATAGATAACATAAAATAGAACATGATGGAACAACAATTATTAATAGATTGAGAGAAAAAAATATTAGAAAAATGATAAATTAGAAGAGAATGAATTTAATTAGAAAATGGGTTGTGCAATGTTATGATAGTCATATATGAAGCCACAAAAATATAAATCGAACCTACAAGGGCACAATGGAACACTGAGAAATACAAGAAGTTGATGGGATGATCTTATTCAGTTTATTAACAAATAAAAATACCAAAATAACTTGAGGAACAAAAGAGGACACCAATGGGAAGAGTTAATAATATTTTTAAATGAATATCATTTGTAAATTTCCTTAGAGCGATAATAAATATTAAAGAGTATCTTAAACTTTTGTTTATAATGTTCTCCTATTCACTTAAGAAAATGTAAAAGAAATTCGAAATGAAGAATGAGAAAACACAGGGAAATGAAATGAAGAGTCACAACAAATGAGGAGTCTCTCTTATCTTATAAAAGAGAACTCGTTGAAAGCAGTAAGGGACTTTTTCCTTGTTGTAAGGGCTAGTCGACTCTATCGACTAGACCTAACGGTCGAATCAAAGTTAGTTGTTTGACTCTTGAATTCAAAAGTATAAGTCGGTCAAAAGTTTTTTTAACCGACCAACCCAGGAAATTAAGTAGTTACAACTTCCTGGTAACATAATATGTAGGTATAAATAGACTAGTATGTATGAGAGAAGAGGGAGATTGTGTTGTATTGAATCATATATCTAATAAAGGTTGTTATTTGGGATTCCACTACTTTGTGTATGTGTTTGTCTACATGTATGTCTATGTGAATCTATGCTTGCTTATGTATTGAACTACTGGCAACACTCCCCTACTTTTCCCTCGATTACAACATTGGTTATGTTGTTGTTATTTCTGAGCCCCGACATGTAGAATATCACATAGAAGATAAATTTACAAGACATATGTGAATGATGGGAGAAAAAAATAGAAAATTACATTAAGAATTATGCAAGAAGAAACAAACTAATGCTAGCAGAAGCATGATCACGATTTTTATTGGAGACCCACAAAATATTTCTAGAAGTTGTCCCATAATCCTTGTTTGAGTACATCAACAAATCTAGTAATGTGTAAATTGACTCCCGACAAAACATTAATCCTCAATATTACAAATGAGGGTAAAACGAATTTGCACGAGTGGGATGAAAGAATCATCGAAGATTACATAAAAATATATATATATTAAGGATCGAACATCCCTCGATACAATAAAAGAAACATTCTACATGGAGCTACACAACGGATTCTTGTGCACAATTCCCATACTACTTTACAATTTTTTTCTTGAAAAAGGCATAGGCGACATTGTCGAATTTCAACCTCGACTTGGTACACCACCAAAAAATAGTCACTAGGAAGAGAGACGAAAAATGAGCCAAATTCCTAGAAGCAAGGTGCAAACATACAAAACAAGTGTGGGACTACTTCATGAGAAAATAAACATGGCCATATTCACCAACTCGAAGTAAGGCAGGGAAATGTTCGAGGATCTAATAATATATACGTTTCTATAAGAAAAGAGCATACCAACGTTCGGTCAAATCAAGCATAAATTTCTTCAAGAGGGAAGAAAATTTACAAACAAACGTCAAACATTAAAAAATTGGAGCGAGACAAGAGAAAAAAGAAAAGAGAGGAGATTCGTAACCTGTGGATCAGTCAGAAGTTGAATAGAAAAATGGTCGAAGGAGATCATCCTGATAGAGCGTGTGAGTAGTCCGAGTCTAAAATAAATTGATCAGAGCTGACAAAAATAACATCTGCAAAGATACCTGACAAAAGTAATGAAGCACAATTGATAGAGGCTAACATGGGTTCCCATGAACTGGAAAACCAAGATGAAAGCATGGATTATAAAGAGTCAGGATGGACGATATTCTCTCCTCCTGTTTAAGTAACCAACCCTCAAATTAGAGAATTCCTTCAACAAATACTTCAGATCGACGAACAATCTGTAATATTATGTTATAGAATCGACGAGCATGGACATTTATGCAACACACTAATTGTCAAGCTAGAAAGAAATGAAGTCGACACAACACTCATTCACATCAAGGATCTGGTAGACTCGACCCCCTTGCTAAATATTTTATCAAGAGAACAAAATTTAATAGATTATAATTGTGAACTGGCATGTCTGATAGAACGACATATTGTCGAATATAAAGACCAAAGTTGTTAGACCTAAGAAGTAACTTTTCGAGAAAGCAAGAAGAAATTACTCCTCGAATACCATTTTTCAAAAGAGCAATCGAAAAACAAGTCGACAAAAGAAAAACCAATTAATAATCCTACATCCCAGTCGAAAAGTGCAATAAGTCAAGGATCACAAAAATCTAGCATTTTTAAAGCAGCCATGGGACTCAATAATATTCCCCTTTATGAAGGAGATGAAGACCCAAGAAGACATTGGTTTGTATGCGAAAAATTATGGGATGCGACCAACATCTCAGATGAAGATAAGAATATGGTACAATTTGGTGCTTCTCTTTGACACCGTGATCTAACATGGTTCATTAATTTCACAGAAAATCAAAACCGATCAAAATCATAAATAAAGAGAATTTTTTTATCATTGTTCAAGGTCCAAGATGTTACACACATGGCTGCAGAAAAACTGAAAGAAATAAAGCAATGACCAGGCAAGTCAATCTGTAAATACGAAAAAAGATTCAAAGATCTACTTATCCAAATACCATCAACAACTAATCAAATTCTAATAGTACAATGGTACGTAGTCGGTGTTGGAAGATTGCTTGTTGTCATTGATGTCAACCCTAGCCATTGGATTTTGGACCCAACAGTTGATCGAAGTAGATAGACATGAAGGATATTACACATGTAGGTAAAAAAACCCATGGATGGATAGTATAAGTGATTCCGCTTCCGATGGTATGTGGCACATCACGTGGATCCTCAAGATTGAAGAGAAATGAATTTTTGAAGATGACTATGTGAATTGAAGCAGAAACTCCATGTCGGCCCTAATGTTAAAAGGAAGTGACATAAAGGGTATAAATACATCTCATTATACATTAATTTTTCAACACACACGAGTTTTTTAATGAAAAAGGATATGCAAGTCTAATTTCAGAGGAAATATGAAGTAAATAAGACCAAATTTCAAGGGAGGATGAAGTATTTTGGTGATGTGTTCTAAGGTATGTTATTTACAGGTCATCTTACCATTTTCTCTATAACTTGTTTTCTAGAACGATTCAGATGGTAAAATTTGCATACTATTGAGAAGACATATCTAGGTGCCTGTGGTAAACATTCTACTCTTTATTCACTATAATTTTGGAGATACAGTCTGTGGAATATAGGGTTTTTGACTAGTCCTGAAGCTAGTCATAAACAAGTGTTCCAGGTAAAAAAATGATAACTTATTCATATAGAATCCAAATTAAGTGAGACCAATTGCATTGGAAAGAGTACTGGATTTAGTTTCTTGTGTACAAATTTCAGAATCTTATGTTAAATATTTAGCGTGGGGCATGTTGTACAAGTTTGATCTCCTGAATAAACTAGAATTGAATAAGGTCTACCATTTTCTCTATAACTCCTTTTCTCGAAGGATTCAAGGAGTGGAACTTAGAGTATTTTTAGAGAATACATTGAGTTATATTATTTAAAGGATCAAAGTATTCTAGTAAGTGAATAATTGTAGAAGTTGAAGAAGTCTCAGGAAGCATTATCAGGTTCTATGTGATGGTTGGTTGATGGTGATAATTTAATGTAACGTTTTATTATCTCTCGTATATTCTTGGGTGGAAGGAAGGGGCAAGGATGGAGAGGTCAACCCTCTCTTGATATTAGAGGATTGTATCTTCCTTTTGGAGGTTTATCCCTCCCTTTTTATTTGGAAGTTGTAGCTACCTTTGGAAGTCATTACTTCCTTTGAACAATAACTATTTGTTATTTCTCATATATTATGCATGGTGTATTGTGGAGTATTAGTGTAAATCTTCTACTATTTTCCATTGCGCATTGGATATAATTGAATATATAATCTCGTTGAAGTATAATTTGAATTTTTTTTTTTAAATTGCACTTGATACTGATTCACCGCTTTCTTAGTATCATCAATTGTTTCAGAGCAGGTTGCCTTCATAATAGTTTAACCACTGGCAGGAAAATCCTGAGCAGAGATGGATGACAATGAGCACATTCCAAATGGGATTCAATGATTTTATGGAAGCAATTATGCATACTGGAGTGATATAGTGAAAACATACCTAACAACTTTGGGAGTAGACATTAGGTACTCAGTTGTAAATGGCTATGTAATCCCAAAGAATGCTCAAACCGATCCAAATGAGAAGAATCTTATGAGTTATAATTCAAAATACAAACATGTTATTCTAGGAGCATTGACACCAACCATTTCCATCAAAGTGATGGGATGCATCACTACTAAAGAGGTATGGTAAAAAATCAAGAGTATCTATGAATGTGATCCAAAATTTAAGCAGGTCAAACTTCAATGACATAGAGAATAATTTGAAAATTTGAAGATTGATGAAAATGAAGATATTTCAACCTATTTTCTTAGAGTTGATGAAGTTGTTAATGCTATCGGAGGATTAGGTGAAGATCTCAATTAATCCTTGGTTGTACAAAAAGTGTTGAGAT
Source organism: Picea sitchensis (assembly GCA_010110895.2). Lineage (NCBI taxonomy): Eukaryota > Viridiplantae > Streptophyta > Pinopsida > Pinales > Pinaceae > Picea > Picea sitchensis. The sequence goes on from SNQJ01S0010136.1 coordinate 127,059, forward strand.
CACGTCTCTTGAAGTATGATGCTAAGGTCTCCGCCATTGAAGAAACTAGGGACTTGACCAAAATGACAATGGATGAATTATTACATGGGTCTCTTATATCATATGTAATGAGAACATGTACAGAAAGTGACCAGCCAAACAATGAATCATACTTTAAATCCATAAAGAAGAAAAAATACAAGGATGACGACCTTGATGAAGAAATAAAAAATTTCGTAAGAAGGTTCCAGAAGGGAACTGGAAGATACAAAGGTAAGTCTCCTCTCAAATGCTTTAATTGTGGTAGAATAAGACATATTGTTGAAAACTACTACTATAAAAAGAGAAGTCTCAACAATAAAAAGAGCTTCTACTCCAAGGATGATGAAATATCCTCAGGTGAGAGTGATGAAGAAGATAATGATGGAGGAGAAGTCCTCTTCATAACCCAAGAAACCTAAGACAATGATCACAAGATTTCTAAATAAGAAGAAATCATTTCTGAAGAATATTCGGATGAAGAAACCAACCTTGATTCATTTTGGGGATACAAAGACAATGTAGAGAGTGAACAAGAAGATGAGAATCTTGAAAAGTTGAAGCATGTTGAAACTAAAAATAATAAGCTTAGAAACACTAAAATAATACTAAAAGGTGAATTGAGTAGTTGTGAAGAAGAGAATTACAGGATTGAAAATACCATTAGTAGCTTGAAGGAACAATTAGAAAATTATCAGAAATTGAAAGAAGAATTGGATCACACAAAAGAAGATCTACTATTGACAATAGAAAAGTTGAAGAAGCTCGAAAAAATCACTGAAAAATTAGATGATATCCTTAGCAGTCAAATATCTCCAAACGAAAAGACAGGACTAGGATACAATGATAGTTTGAAGAAAAAAAAACAAGAGAAGGAATATGAAAAGGATGAAACCAACACTCCAGAGCAAGTTGAACAACAAGATAGAAGACTAGAATTCAGAAGGAATGAGACATAAAGAAGATCCTCTCCCATCAAGTATGAAAGAAATCATTATGAAGGAAACTATAGAAGAATAGATCGTGAACCCAAATGGACTACACCAAAAATAAGATCACTTACTCCCAGGTATCAAAATTTATTTATTGGACATTGTTATAATTGTGCAAATTTTGGACACAAGGCAATCAATTGTAGAATCAATGAAAGGAATAATTATGCAAGATACATGAATGGTGCAAATAGTAGATATGGAAATGTTCACAGACTTGTCAAGAAAAATTATAATCCATTTGACCCATTAATGGATCAAACTATTGTATGTTACAAGTGCAATAATATTGGTCACAAAGCACAAGATTGCAGAGAGATGAAGGAAGATAATCCTATGCCAAATGCCCCTCTACCAACTACAACATGGTAAAGGAAAGAAATTCCACACAATGAAAATTGTTGAATAACATTGGTCACTAAAGAATGCAAAGAAGAATATGAATGGTTCATAGACAATGGGTGCTCATCTCATATGACCGGAGATCAAAGATTTTTTTTCAACTTGAAGAAAAAGGGTGGAAATGTTGCATTTGGAGACGACTCATCTACCAAAATACTTGGAAAAGGAACTCTAAATCTTGGAAGTGAAAATGTAAAAGAAGGAAAAGTCCTATTGGTTGAATATCTGAAGCATAATCTCCTCAGTGTCAACAAAATATGTGATCAAGGATACACTCTTACGTTTGACTCCTGAAAATGTAAAATTAGATAAAAGAACTCGGGAAGATTGGTTGCAACTACAAAAAGAAGACTGAACAACATATGCATCCTAGACATGAAGAAGAGAGAGAAGACAGAAGCCACACAAAAGGATTCCAAAGAATAAAAATCCCCAAAGACCAAAAATAAGGATGAATTATTATTGAGTGCCACATGTTCACGGGGAGAAACCCTAAAGAAGAAGGTCACCTTATGCCATTGAACTCAGGGGGAGAAGTCCCACCCTTTTCCCTTGATGTCAAAGGAGGAGATAAATTTGTATCATGATGATAGGGGGAGCATGAGTGTTTCCATAAATTACAAAGGGGGAGATTGTTGGAAGATTGCTTGTTGTCATTGATGTCAACCCTAGTCATTGGTTGTAGTCATTGATGTCAGCCCTAGCCATTGGATTTTGGACCCAACAGTTGATCGAAGTAGATAGACATGAAGGAAATTACACATGAAGGTACAACACCCATGTATGGATAGTATAAGTCATATCGCTTCCAGTGGTATGTGGCATGTCATGTGGATCCTCACGATTGAGGAGAAATGAATTTTTGAAGATGACAATGTGAATTGAAGCATAAACTACACGGCGTCCCTAATGTTAAAAGGAAGTGACATAAAGGGTATAAATAAATCTCATTATACATTCATTTTTCAACACACACAATTTTTTTAATGAACAAGGAGATATGATTCGAATTTTAGAGGAAATCTGAAGTAAAGAAGGCCAAATTTCAAGGGAGGATTAAGTATTTTGGTGATCTGTTCTAAGGTATGTTATTTATAGTTCATCTTACCATTTTCACTATAAAAAAAAATTATATAACGATTCAGTTGGTGAAATTTGTATTCTATTGAGAAGACATATCAAGGTACCTATGGTAAAAATTTCATCTCTTTATTCTCTATAATTTTGGAGATACAGTCTGTGGAAGATAGGGTTTTTGACTAGTCCTGAAGCTAGTCATAAACAGGTGTTCTGGGTAAAAAAATCATAACGTGTTCGTAGAGAATCAAAATGAAGTGAGACCAATTGCATTGGAAATAGTACAAGATGTAGTTTCCTATGTACGAATTTTATAATCTTATGTTAAATATTAAGCACAGGGCATGTTGTACAAGTTAGCTCTCCTGAATAAACTAGAATTGAATAAGGTCTACCATTTTCTATATAACTCCTTTTCTCAGAGGATTCAAGGAGTGAAACTTGGAGGAGTTTCAGAGAATACATTGAGTTATATTATCTATAGGATAAAAGTATTATAATAAGTGAATAATTGCAGAAGTTGAAGAAGTCTCAGGAAGCATTATCAGGTTCTATGTGATGGTTGGTTGATGGTGATAATTTAATGAAAGTTTTATTATCTCTCATATATTCTTGGGTGGAAGGAAGGGGCAAGGATGGGGAGGTCAACCCTCTCTTGGTATTGGAGGATTGCATCTTCCTTTTGTATTTTTATCCCTCCCTTTATATTTGGAAGTTGTAGCTACCTTTGGAAGTCATTACTTCCCTTGAACAATAACTATTGGTTATTTCTCATATATTATGCATGGTGTATTGTGGTTTATTGGTGTAACTCTTCTACTATTGTTCAATGTTCATTGCTCATTGGATATAATTGAATATATTATCTGGTTGAAGTATAAGTTGATTTTTTTTTTAAATTGTACTTGATATTGATTCACCCCCCTCTCAGTATCATCAGTTGGATTGCTACAACGAATCAAAACTCCATTACAACTTTATGAGATAACCTCATGTGAAGATGCATTACAGAAAGATCAACGTGTCAAGTCGGATGATAATTTCCCATCAACTTCCTCGTCGATATAAAGGCTATAAGAAAAAATAGAACATCTACAATAGACCATTAAAAATATATCCTTAAGAAGAAGCAAGGTGTGGTACCACATGTTGCGAAGATGGTCATACAAAAGATACTTGTAGTCTTAACAATCAAGTACCAGGAGCAAGCAGAAACATATTGTAACATATGTGAAACTTCAATTGAACAAAATGTACAATATTGTCTACGCAACTTCAAAAACATCAAGTGGTACTATATCTGTGAAATGCATAGCCACAGAACATCTGAATTCCGACTAAATGCATGAAATAGAAATGTAAATACCCTCTATCACGAAAAAAAATCTGATCATAATAACAACTACAGGAGAAGAATGGATTACTATGGTCAAGGTCATGGTCGAGGTGGCTGAGGTTGAGCCAAATTCCAAGGTTGAGGTCAAGGTTGAGGTCGACCTTACTATTACAATTGTTGGAGAGACAACCAGATTAGCCCCGACTACCCAATAAAATATCAGGTTGACTTGAAATTTTGTAATGTTTGTGGCATTGGCGATCATTCACTAGAAGACTATCCAATAGTACTTGGTAAGATCATGAACAAAAATAAAATCAACCTCCTACACGCAGTTTCCAAAGAAGAAGTGTTAAATTCGAAGAACTTACATGTCATCACTAGATCAGGCGCAAGATGGGATAATATCCCCTTACATGATCAACAAACAGGGAAGTCTAGTCAGTTTCCAAATCTAGACAAAGAATAGTATATCATGAGGGAATCACTTAAATTATTCATAAATTCTAATAAAGACCAACCAAACAGAGGAAAAAAAAATGAATACGTTGTACACTAATTATTATATCTCTTAAAATAAAAGCATTCAGTCGATCGATTTTTGGATCTGCTTAATATAACAAGAGAGTATAAATAAGGACAAAGACCATCTAAGGATGTCATACAACTCTCCTATAAGAATAAATATTATGACCCACAGGATGGCTTGTAAATTCATGCGGTATTGATTAACCAGGTAGTTGTCGACTTTGGATCAAAATTAAATATCCTACCTCGAGATACATGGATATGGCTAGGTCATCCTTCAATAGCACCAACAATGAATTACCTAAAGCTAGCAGATCAAATATTAATAGAGCCTATTGGTATACTAACAAATGTTGAAACTTATATTATGGGTATACCGACATGAGTCAACTTCAAAGTAATCGACTTAGTCAAGGGAATTCTAGAATATGTAGCACTTGTTGGTCGACCATGGGGACAAAAAATGAAAGAAAATATCTCCCTTGAAAAAGACAGAATCAAGTTAAAAGGGAATGGAAAAAAAATCCTCTAGATTCTAATGAAGGGAAACCTTGGAGTGAGTCATTAGATGAATATCATGTAGCATGATGTATGTACCAAATAATAAATGAACAAATATATTATGTCAAACCAAACGAGCAAGGATAAATCTCAATAGAATCTCCCCTGTCAGTCGAACACAATTCTGACGTAGCTCTATACAACTCGAAGATTGAAAATTATGAGGTGCAATCAAAATATTGTTGGACCATTGAAGCCATCCCAATTAAACATTCCAGAACATGCTACTCAATTCAAGTAGTACCTATAGTTTATGAAAATATACTTCTACAAACTCCTACACTTATTCCAACCAACAACATGGTGAAAAATCCTCTACATTACAACGAATGAAACGTCTATCGACGCATGTAGAGGAAGTTTCTAAATCTGTTGGAGAAACACATTCCTTAAGACTACAAACATGAACATATATATATAATTAATTTGGATAATGATTTGGATAAGAGAAACTATCCAAAACATCTGACTTCCCTATGTTCAAGGTTGGGTATGACCCAGTTGAGCATATCCACCGTTGTGAGAATGAATGGCGCAAAATAGGATATAGAGATGAAAGGGTATGGCCATGCATGTTTCCAAACACACTAGACAAAATGCAAAATAAATGTTACAAATTGAAGAAGCATGTGTGATCCAGGTGGATATCGGTGGCCACCCGCCTTTTCCAACTGGCTCAAAACAGTTTTCTAGCAACTTTGGCAATTTACTATTTTTAGCAGTTTTAACTTCCGGGGTCATTTTGAGGGCCTAAATGAAGGTTTTTCGGGATAGAGATTCTCAATGATATTTGAAGGCATGATTGAGACCCCAAAATTAATCTCCTCAATGATACCTTTCTAGTGGGTTATCATACGCCTAAAATGAAGATCGTATGCAAACGTTACGACCCCGGGAATTTGATGTACTAACTTACCCAAATGGGGCCCAAATGAATTTTGACGCTTCATCTCCTAGGGTTAGGTTTTTGGATGTATAGGGTTTTTGACATTCCTTTTATTGTAAAAATGCCTTCGGAGCCTTATTGTAATCATCTTCTTGCGAATGAGCACAACCGTCACATCTCTTCTTAGAGATAAGTCGCCACCATTCCAACGAGTCTTTCACTATATATTTTTATAGTCTCTGTACATTTATTTCATTAACAGAAATCGTGTATTACTATATCTTTGTGTTTATGGTTGCATCTCTGATACATTTCTGTTATATTATTGAACATCTGTGATATCTCTGTGCATTTCCTTATTATATCTTCGCTCTCACTTTGTGCCAAAAATAATGTGAATCAGTGGTATCAGAGCAGACTGATCTTGATCATTTTTCAGTGCATATCCCCGACGAGCTCCGAGTATAGAAATTTGGGTCTCGAGATTGTCTCTCTTGAGGAAAACTTCTCTTGCACACCCAAGAAACCCTCAATGGCAGAAGAAAATAAAAATGACAGAGCAGACGATTCTATCAATCTGTTGCTTGAGCAAGCTCTCATGCGACAAAGGGACGACATGATGGAGAATTTTTCCCACATCCTTCAATGCCTGTCGATAGCAACAGAAACATATTAATCAAGCATCCACTTTGGAGGCACCTCACCTTTTAAGGTACAGGTCAATTTTGATATTGCTATATTTGAAGGTCAGATAGATGCAGATGCCCTAGATAAATGGTTAAATATGCTAGATGGTTTTTTCTCTCTTCACCATTTTTCCGACAGGGAAAAGATCACCTTCAGACTCCTTAAATCTCTCCCCCATGTCAAACATTGGTGGGAAACTTACTGGGATCAAATTTACAAAGAGGAGTCTGGAATATATGGGGACGATCCCACTTGGGATTGTTTTGTGGACGCGGTAAAGGAACAGTATTACCCTGTTGGAAACTATGAGGACCAGTACATGAGATGGACCACACTGCGGCAAGAGAGGGGCCAAGCAGTTTTGGATTTCACCAATACCTTCCATACCTTTCACACCAAGTTGGGTATCAAATAATCTGAATGACATTTGGCTCTAAAATACCATGGGGCTCTACACAGATACATCCAAACTGAAATGGATTTTCTGGACATCTCATCACTCGATGTTGCTTATTGATGTGTTGTTAAAATCGAGCATAAATTTAAGCACAAGAACAAACAGGAGTCCAAGTATGCAAATCCGCAGCAACCAAAGTATGAAAAAGACGACCCTAACAAACAGTCTCCCGAAAACCAATCCAAGCCACAGGAAAAGAAGGGTCACGGGAAGACAAAGAAGGGCACCGAAAAATGGTGCAATTTCCACAAAATCCCCTGGCACAACACTGATGAATGTCTCTTAAAATAGTCATTGGTGGCCGAGATCAAAGACAAGGATCTGAACCCTGATTCAGAATCTGATTCTGAAAATACTGGTAAAAGACAGATCATCGACGTAGACCCCAATGTTATTGTCACGACCACAACAATTCAACCAGAAGAACCAACATATCCTGAAGAGGGGGAGTGCCTTTTTCATTCACAGATGTGGGTGAATGGTACCCCACTACATTTTATTGTTGATAGTGGAAGCCAGAAGAACCTCATCTCAGCAGAGGTTGTCAAATAATTGGGATTGTCAACAACACCACACCTGCAGCCATACAACATCGGGTGGCTTCACCAAGGACGAGATCTTCGTGTCAGCCATCAGTGTCGATTTTCATATGGCATCCATCCCTTCAAGGATGAGGTATTATGTGACTTTTCCCCACTGGATGTCTGTGATGTTCTCTTGGTCTAACCATATATGTGGAAGTGACATGTTGTTTATGAGTCTCAACCCCGCAGTGTCATTATTTCTCTAGGGGGTCATCTCTACAAAATACCAGAGGTAGTTCTGACTATTGTTCCACCTAAAAAGTGTTGCAAGGTAGTATCTCATACTACAAAATTCAGCTTCTTCACAATCTGTTCAAAAGATGGACAAAAGGATATTGCAACCACTACAACCTCGACCCAAGCACCTTCTATCCAATAGAAGCGGGTCGACAAGATTGTAGCAAAGTGTAAAGATTCCTTCTGCACAAAATAATATCATGTATCTAGACTAGTTAAAAATTTCCAACCATTCCAGCCACATCCTCATGATAGCCTTCCACAAACCGAGCAGCGTGACATCTCCAGCAAGGCAAGCAGCTCACCAAGATTCAGATTCAACAAACACTTTTTCCTCTCCCCTGGAAACTCAACGCAATGGAGAAAATTTCTTCCTAAGGAGGGAGGATTTATCTATGTGGATATTGGTTGTCACCCACCTTTTCCAACTAGCTCAAAACAATTTTTTGGCAATTTTGGCAATTTACTATTTTTAGCAGTTTTAACTTTCAGGGCCATTTTGAGGGCCTAAATGAAGGTTTTTCAGGATAGATCTTCTCAATGATATCCAAAGTCATTATTTATCCCCCAAAATGAATCTCCTCGACGATACCTTTCCAACGGGCTATCATACGCCTAAAACAGAGATCGTATGCAAAAGTTACAACCCCGGGAAGTTGATGTACTAACTTACCCAAACGAGGCCCACATGACTTTTGGCGCTTCATCTCCTAGGATTTTTGGCATTCCTGTTTATTGTAAAAATTCCTTTAGAGCCTCATTGTAATCATATTCTTGTGAATGAGTGCATCAGTCACATCTCTTCTCAGAGATAAGACGCCACCATTCTAGTGAGTCTTTCACTCTATATTTTTACAGTCTCTGTACATTTATTTCATTAATAGAAATCATGTATTACTGTATCTTTGTGTTTACGGTTGCATCTCTGATACATTTCTATTATATTATTGGATATCCGCAATATCTCTGTGCATTTATTTATTATATCTCTGCTCTCATTTTGTGCCGAAAATAATCTGGATCAATGTGGCCATACACTCAATTGGTCTGAAATTAAAGAAAAAATTATCAAAGACTTCGAATTTATTCCGAAGGAGGAACATCTAAAAGAAATAGCACAACAAATTAAGAGATTCCTAGAAAAATGAACACCAGTTATACAAAAATAAAAAGGGAAGATGACGGTCGACGAAGGATTGACATCATATTGCTACCTTGTTTCGACATCACGAAGAATCAATATGGAAAATACAACATGTCCTGGCCAGAGTTTTTGATGGAAAAGTGACCACCCAACGATGCAAAACCATGTAAAATCAATATTAAAAATATCTAAGGGGATTGACATCTCGAAGAAGAAAAACCACCAAAGTGGATGAATGTTGAATTAAAGACAAAAGAGTTCAATATATCAAATCACGATAAACAAAAAATGGCACGAGTAGGTGACTATTGGACAAAGAAAGAGAAAACCAACATAGTAGACTTACTCAAAGAATATCAAGATTTATTTGCATGAGACTATAAATATCTAAAAGTTCTTGTAGAAGAAATGGGAGAAATGAAAATTGAACTCATTCCGCGAGAAAAGCCAATTAAAAACTGACCTTACAAATTATCTAACAAATACAAGCTCATCGTTTAGAAGGAAATCGAAGGGATGTTATCAACAAACATTATATATCCAATCAAAAAGAAGAATGGTCAAGTCTTATGGTGGTTCAACCGGAAAATCATGATCCTAAGAAGTTAAGAATTTGTGTCGACTTCATAGGTCTCAAAAAACTAAATTTAACGTATATGTTCCCTACTCCATTCACCGATGAAATTATTGATGAGGTTGCAGGTCATGAATTTTATTGATTCACAGACGTATTTTCAGAATATAATCAACTCCCTATATCTAAATAAGATCAACCAAAGATGACATTTTTATCTGAATTTGGCTCCTTCTCCTATAGGGTAATTCCATTTGGGCTAAAGAATTCCCCAGTAGTATTTTCAAGAATAGTAGTAAAATCATTTCAGGAATACATCTACAAGATAATGGTTTTCTACTTCGACGATTGGACTATACATAGCCTATTCAAAAACCATATATAATGGCTCAGACTAATGTTGGAGCAATGTAGACAAATCAAATTATCTTTGAATATTAAGAAGTGCATATTTTCCACACCAATTGGCATTCTCTTAGTCCACATGGTATGTAAGGATGGTGTAAAATTTGACATGGAAAAAAACAAAATCATCCTCGACTTGAAGCCACATGTAAATAAAAAACAGATTAAAATATTCCTCAGACATACTAGGTATTACCAAAAATTTATAGCCACTATTCAGATATCACTTTTCCAATCGATGAACTTTTTCGGAAAGAAATTGAGTTTAGATGGAGTCAAGACTGTCAGGAGTCCTTCAAAATTTTAATGACGAAGTTGATCGAAGCCCCCATACTTAAATTCCTTGACTGATCAAAAAAGTTTTGTGTCCATGTTGATGCTTCAAATGTCGATGTTGGGTCAGTTCTAGTGCAACAATACGATGACACAATTGACCACTCAAACGCGTATGCTAGTTGGAAGTTGAATAAAGAAGAAAGGAATTACTCGAACATAGAAAGGGAAGCTTTGTCGATTTTATTCGCTTTGCAGAAATTCTGACACTACTTACTGGTGAACCCATTTACATTCTTTACAGATCATCAGGCATTAAAATATTTAGTCAATAAACATGTTCATCAAGGAAAAATATGTCATTGGTTATTACTATTCAAGAAATTTGAGTTCGACATAATTGTCTAAACTAGGAAAAAGAACATCAGGACTGACTATATATCTTGACTCGAGACAGGGGAGGACCCAACTGACATTGAGGACGACCTTCTAGATGCACATCTGTTATGTGTCGAAGTAGCACCAAAAGATCTGGAAAAAATAACAAATTTCTTGGAGGAATGGAAAGCACATGAATATCTTTCAGCAAATAAAAAGAAAGTGTTAGCTCTAAAAGCAACACCATTCACAATCATCAATGGATATTTATACAAAATGGGACATGATGAAATCTTAAGGAGATGTGCTCTAGAACATGAAAGAGAAGACATTATCAATGAGGCACATGCAAGACCTGTTAGGGACCATTTTCAGGCCGACACAACAACACAAAATATATTTCATGTGGGTTTGTGGTGGCTGAATTTACATAAAGATTATCGGGAATAGGTAAAGAAATGTGGTAACTGTGAAAGAATGGGTCGACCTTTGTGGAATAATGAAATTCCATTACAATAATTCAATCCTAATTGACCATTTTAGATCTGAGACATTGATTTGTCGGTAAATTTCCTCAAAGAGCAGACATAACAGGTGCAAAATATATTATCACTGCAGTTGAATATGTGACTAAGTGGGAGGAAGTAGAACCAATCGAAATATGCACTAAAGAGGTCGCAACAAAATTTATTTATGAGCAAAAAATCACAAGATTTGAATGTCCACTAATTCTAATCAATGACCAAGGGACATATTTTGTACACGAGACGAACCAAGTCCTACTAAAGAAATTTCTCGTTGATCACAGAAGAACAATGACATACCATCCCCAGGAAAATGGTGTTGTTGAAGCATTTAATAAGACACTACATAAAGGAGTCACTAAAATCTACGACATCGACAATAATGACTAGGATGAAAACATTCTTGAAGTCTTATGGGCATACATATTTTCTTATAAGTGATTGACAGTACAAACTCCCTTTAAACTTGTATATGGACAAGAAGTTGTGATACCACTTCACTTCTGGGCCAACTCAGACAGAGTAGTAGTTGTTTCTAAATTCAACCAAGATAGAAGCATACATGATTTTTTTTACCAATTGAATAAGCTAGAAGAAGGAAGATTAATAGAAATGCACCACCAAGAAGTTCAAAAAAAACAATAGAAAGCATGGCATGATCGTCATCTAAAAAGAAGGAGATAAAAAACAAAGACCTAGTTCTACTATACGACAACCGAATCAAAGGAAAACCCAGGAAGTTAGAGACAACATGTCTTGGTCCTTATGTTATAGAAGATACTTGACTGACATGCACAGTTCAACTTTGAAATTTGTTGGGACACCCACTTAAAAAATTAATTAATGGTACCCATTTAAATAAGTATAATACATAGAGATGAGAAACCCTGTTGTCAAAGTATGTCAAAAATTATGCCAACATGGATCGATCCGAACTGGAAATATAACAGTCCATTCGAATTCAAAGTAGATTAGTGTATATTAATAATAGTATCAAGTACTAAATTCTTTTTTTTTTAACTAAAAGTTAGTTACAAAGAATTCATGTATAAAATTCAGGTATAAGAAACTGTCATAGGAAAAGTTAAGTATTAAAGAAGTTCCAAATCTTGGAAGAAATAAGTAAACAAAAAGTAGAATGGAGAGATAAAGAATCCCCTAGTTAAGATACAGATAAATTAGACGAAGAAGAGATCGACACATGACTCCATATCCAGACTTACAACAAATATTCATCAAGCGATAGTCGATTGATCGAGGTGGATCCATATCAAGTGAGCGCGGATCAAGTGAGTGAGGTTCAAGTGAGTGAAGCCATCATAGAGGAGACTACCATAAAACATATGAACATGGTAATTATCAATAACATCTACTAATAATAACCGAAAAGAGGAAACCAAACGATATAAAATAAGTAGTTGGTCGAACCATATATTGACTACGGATCAACAGAGGAGACTTAGTCGATTGTGCAAGAGAAAACACCGACCACGAAAAGTTTGACTCCAAGAAGGAAAACACATTTAAGACACGATAGGAAAGGACTAACGAACCTGGAAAAAAAATTAATGCTTGATGCGATGGAGAAGACAATTGCGTAACCACTAACATAACTTCGGGATGAATCAACATGAATGAAATCCAAGTGGAAATAACTATATTTAATGTGCAACAAGACCTACACGTGTGCCAACTAAGCACTACCATGGATGTCCCCTCATATGAATCGAATGTACCACCAATAGTTATGATAGAGGCACTCGAATTTAAGGAACAATTGGCCACATTTAATTCAAATCTCCCTCTCCCACCTATAAATTTGGAGGACACATATGAATTCACATAATTATTATTTTCTCCCCCGTAGCAGAGTAAAGAACCGACTAAGCAACCAAGCGAACCTGCAAATTTCCCCGACTTGTTAATACCGTCGAATTGGACTTAGATATGTCAAGAATGAGAGGACAAGTCGTTGAGATAGAGGAAGGATCAAGGCAAATATAAAGGTTCAACAAAACAATCACAATTCCATTGGGGAATGTGAGGTGACTTCTAGATTGGGGTATGGAGAATGACTGTTATAAGCCCAAGACAAAATTCCTAGCAAAGTCAAGAATCAGACACCTCCTAGGAGCACCACAAATTTCCGACTTCGGGAGATGGAAGGAAGAAGCATCAAAGTTCATTTCCAACCATTATCATGATGGATATCTTTGGATCTAAGAGATAATAGAAATGTCATGATGGATTATTCACAGAATCATTGACATTCCAAAGATAGGGGTTCAGATCCTGAAAACTTAAAATCTAAATGCATGGATGCAAATTTTGACCAGGTCGACTAGAACAAAAAATTCAAAGGAGTTACTTATCGACAATATCCCCGACTTGCACGCACGATGGAATACCATAATTGTATCCTTATTCTTTACACCAGTTGGTCAAGCGTTCAATGCCTTTGTTGTAGTATATTTGGTTAGGATACTCGGCTCTCACACGAGAGACCCAGGTTCAAGTCTTGACAATGGAACCAGAGTGTTATAATCTAGGGAATACAATCATGTATTCAAGGAGAGACATATTACGCACATCAAGACACACACACAATCCCAAGAAATAAGGAGATAAATGTGGTGAAGGATATCCAACCACTTTCGTATTCCTTCTTTAGGGTTATTTATACAATAGGTAAACGGTTGGAGAAGTTGCACCTGCTCCAACTAATCATTTGTTAGGTGATTTTTATCATTTATTACATACATTCATATATATTTACTTGACTTTATCCATTCTATGTATAATGTCTAATAATACATGTATGTGATGACTATTAGGGCCTAATAG
>SNQJ01S0010136.1:140975-155852 GCA_010110895.2 Picea sitchensis
AATAATAACCCAAAAGGAGAGGCTCGCATGCTGGACCTTGGGACCTCCCCCTATCCAATGCCTTAACAATAACATCCAACATCATTGGGCCAACAAACTTTGTTGGTTACTCCTCCCCACTTTTTAATTAAAAGCTAAGTCTTCCCATGGACAGGAAAGAGGGCGCTCAACGATACAGTCGAGCATGGATTTCAAGACACAGTACAAAGAATTAATTGCAGGGAGAAGGCATGAAAACCGAGACGATATTTCTCAAGGGCCTGATAGTGCCAGAGTCAGATTAGAGCGTGGAGACAAACATTTTTGGGTAATTCGACGCCACAAATTCAATGGTGTTTTCTATTTTATGATATGAGCAAAGCTTCTTTAGCTTAATTCTAGAATGAGGTATACTTATGTATTTTGCCAAATTATTTTGTTGAGTTAATAAAAAGGCCTATCCATTTGAGAGAAGGACCCAGAGGCATAGTCCACTAGGGACGAACTCCGTTATCAAGTTTTTTGTGTTCAGATTTGATTTTTATGTCTCTTCATTATTGATATTTTCCTTCTTTGTGGTGCACTTTAATTTATGCTCATTTAATACAATTTTGTATAAGTCACTTCGATGAAAAGGTTCTGGATCAATCCCTTCCACATCCAAGATCATTCTCCCTACAATTTCCTCAACCTTTCATTCAACCACACAAATTGTTAGCATAACTTAACAATTTGTAACTATTAGTTTCTCAAATCTATTTTATATAGGAAAATCAAATTTCCAAGCATGAATTGTCTGCTCAAAATGTTTGGCTCTTGCAGCACCAGGCATTGGTCTTATTTATGGGTTTACATACCTGCCATATCCAAGACCCTTCTTCCGAAATTTTTCTCAATTTACACTTAACCAAAATAGATTGTTAGTAATTACTAAATTCCGATTTCTAAAATTGTTTTATATAGAAAAATAAAGTTCCTGAACATGATCTTTTTCTCATAATGTTTGTCTTTTCCAACGGTAGAGAATAGTCTTCCTTATGGGCTTACATTATTTCCATACCCAAGACCACTCCACCTGCAATTTTTTCAACTTACACTCAACCAAACAAACTGTTAGCATATTATAACAAGTAAACATTTTCATGGAAACAATTACAAAGTTTCACAAAGGGATCTTAAAATTGATTACAACAACAATTCAATCACTTCCATTAATCCAACTATTAATCTAGAATGAACCCGTCATCCTCTATACATGTGTTATCAACCAATATTTTCTTTCTTCTAGTCATCAATACTTTTATTATTGTGTTCCCTCAACAATTTTGTTTTATGTAATTCATCATTATGTAACTACTATAACTTGCAACTTTCTTGTTGCATTATCTAACAACTCCAGAAGTGTTCTCAAATTCATGAGTTATCCATACTCACATCATTTTAACTATTAGCATAATCATTTCTATGCCATATAATATATCCATGCATTCACCAAAATGCATTCAATAATCCATTTAATACCACTTGTAACATTTTCAATAACTCCAAAAAGTGATCTCTGAATTGTAACAACAACAATTCAATCACCTTCAGCTATTTTATATATTAATTACAATGCATCTATCCATATTTATGTGTTTTCATCAACACATTATTTTCATAATGTAACAAATAACTACTAATAAAATAACAATTGTTTTTCCAATACCCATGGCCACATATACACAATGCATCCATGCATTGACTACATAATATCACATAACTATGTCATTCATTCCACCATGATGAGTTGGAAGGTCTGGCCAATGCCTCAACATGTAATTCGAACTATTCCAAATACTTCCCTACTATTTGGATACCTTCCTCTTCAACCCATACACAACATGAGGAAACATAATTCCTAAGTTCTCTTAAGTGTCGACAAATAGGTTGCAGTCCAAACATCAACTATACAGGGGAAGCCATTGAGCACTCACATAGCACTATAACCCTTCCATATCCAACCATATCATTGTATCACACATGAATATCCCTATGGGTATTCATTGTTGTACCAAGATTATGTCTCTTGAATTAACTTGGTTATGATCCCATAACCAATCATAACACAATATGAAACTAACATTTTATATGAATGCATTATAGCATGAATAACATTTACATGCTCTAGGACTTCATCCATTGCATACTCAATTTAAATATTGAAAATTCAACTGAGGGAATTCTTACCTCAATTCTCTTCAACATTTATGCATCAGAAGAAACTAAATGCATACCTACATTGTTGTTATCAACCTAGTTGATGCTATCTAATCAGCTGGTATTTGTAGAATCTTGCATGCTTCATCTTCCATCCTTTCTATTACCATTCCTTCCACCCTCATGGGTCTTCACATGGATGGAATTTCATATGTAGCAGTAGAAACATCCACATCTTTAACCATGCTATATAATTTTTCCTAAATACATAATCCACAATTAGTCATACTCAATTGCTATAACATCATTATTGCATGTATATAACAACAAACTGTTAAGTCCTCAAGCATGTCATATGCATATCCAAGCATCTACATATGCACAATGCACATCTATATGCACCAATAATTCACTATCAACATGCCTAATAATGCATATGCATTCTAAATTCATGGTATGGATCATGCACTCTAGTGCATTTATGTTTCAATTCACTTATTTATTTATTTATTTTGTAGCTAGTTGTCCTTGAATTTATTCAAATCCTCATTGACTTGTGTGCTCTTATTTTTCTCATCTGCACTATTGTTCCCTGGTCAAACCACTTTCCATTCAAGTTCCACTTGGAAATTATGAAATCCAACCAATGTGTTCTATTTGCAACAGCTTCTCGTAGGCAGTCATACCCAAAATTTACCTTTATGAAACATTCTGGGACCTTGGAATGAAGTAGCTCACAACATTCCATCACTCTACTGTCACAACATCCTTGTATCAACTACTATTACTCCTACGTTTCCATTAGATTAATTCGTTTAACATTTCCCTATGAAACCATACTTTTCTCTCTCAATACCATTTCCAATGGAAGTCTATTTTCATTCAATGGAACTTTTCAAGTGAAAGAACCTTCATTATTCTATCCCTGATTTCTCTGCATAGGTATCCTACTTCCACTGTGAAATCTGATATCAAAAGTGGATTTATTTCACTGAGTGATTTTAGACAAGTAGTTAATTCATATTTAACAAATCCTTCCCATGCACTCTTGTGCTTGGCACATAGAGATGATTCACATGTCACCTCTTAAGTTGCTTGTTCTCTTTCACATCAAGCTTGAAACTACACCTATCTACCTTCAAGGTTGTGTAGCCTTACTTTTTCTTTCTATGCAAATTAATGACATTATTCACCTGTTGGATTCATTTCCTATGTGAGGATTCTTTCTTTTGTACTTGCAATTCATTCAAATTCTGTAGTTGTTGACTAATACTTGTGTTCCACTCTTGTTGAGTTCTTTATCCACTTTTCATTAGTGGTCATGTAGCTCTTTATTTCCTCAACCAAATTCTACAAGACCTAACATGATTCCATGACTCTAATATCTAATATTATTCTTGAATTTATCTAATTATACCTCTAGTTCTGTAAAATGTGCAAGAAATTGTTTTGTTAGAATTATGCATATCACAAAAAATTGCCAATTAATGCAACATATCCTTTTTCTTCTTAACTCATGAAGAATTGTATCATAATTATACAAATTATAATAATTACAAGTCATTCTACTATGAATCATATTTCCAATGATGGTACTCATGCCCCAATCCGATCTCTGAGCTGAAATTTGTGGCTTCCTAAAAAATCTACTTTCACCCTATTTGTGCATTTTCTCCACTGGTGTAATTTTATTAAAATGTCAACTTCAGTCAATTGAAGAAGAAAATATGTCAGGAACTAGAGAAAATTATATATGAGGAATAGATAAAAATAATTACAAGGAATTCATAAAAACTCTCATATTTTTAATTTGATGCTCCAGTCAAAAACTACATCAATCTGGAAATGACCATTTTGCCCATTTTTCACCTCTTTTTCTAGACTTAGAATTTTTGGCAAAATTGGCTATCTCTCAATCTATGCACTTATGGAAAATTTTCACTAAACCAAAGTTGTTTTTCTTGATGAGTGTATAAAATGATGAGTAAATAATATTTTTTAGTTTTGTGATCTGGGATCACTTTTCCTCCAAAAATCTCAAAAATCCCAAAAAGTGGCCCAGAATAGTGGGTTTTGGCCTATTTTAACATCCCCATTCCAATACCCTTCGGATTTATTCAGTTCCTTCATGGATTATTTCCTTTTATTCTTTATGGACACTCTAAATGAATTTCAACTTAATCTAGACCTCTGCCAATAATATGGACCCTGATTTGTAAAAACCACTTTTCAAAATTTCTGATAAATCCAAGCCGAAATGGGTAATGACCCTCTCTGACACTTTTGTAGAGCTCATCTCTGCAGAAAAAAACCCATAATTTTCATCCAAATATGACTTAATATCCTCCAATTATGGCCAAAATAAGAAAATGGCTCCAATCCTTTTTAAAATGTGGAACAATTTTGCCTATGTGGCAATATGCATCGTTGATCTCAATTTGGAAGAGATGTGGATCGTTCGTCGGAGGTGCCCATTCAAAGTGATGAAGAATCAGGCTCAAATGGGACTCTGAAAATAGGTTATCGAATAATATTCCCGTTTCAATACCGTTAGAGCCTATAATTCAGATTTCACAAGAATGGGAAAGTTTCATTGTTCCAAAAAGAGGGTATCGAAGAATATTCCCTTCTCGATACCATCAGAACTTTTCATTCGAAGTTCAGAAGATTATGTAAGTTTCACTGGTCCAAAAATAGGGTATCAAAGAATATTCTCATTCAATACCATCAGAGCTTATCATTCAAAGTTCAGAAGATTAGGGAGTTTTCACTACTTTGAAAAGAGGGTATCGAAGAATATTCACTTCTTGATATTGTCAAAACTTTTCATTCGGAGTTCAAAAGATTAGGGAAGTTTCACTGCTCTGAAAATAGGGTATCGAAGAATATTCCCTTCTTGATACCGTCAGATCTTATCATTCAAAGTTCAAAATATTAGGGAAGTTTCACTACTCCAAAAAGAGGGCATCAGAGAATATTCCCTTTCGATACCGTCGAAACTCTTCTGAATGAGATCTTCTGAAAATACCTTTCTGAAAGAACATATCCACGAGATCTGACGGCTAAGAATGGCCCTGATTGATCTATTGAATCTTCTTATTCCAGGCTTGTGTTATCAGATTCGTCACTTTAGACTCAACCTCATGCCCAACTCCAAGTCTTTTCCGACACTTCCTTCCCGAAGGCCTTTTGGGAATTATTTACTCTGATCCTCTGTGACTCAATATCGACCGTTGGTTCTCCAAGTTAAATTAATATGGGTCGTCGATCCATAAAACTTCACAATCGCCATGGACACACAGGAATTTGAACTCCATGACCAAATTCAACTCTACAATTGTAGATCAACGCCATAAATCACTTCTTTGACTACTCTGAACAATGAAAATCAAAATTTGCTCATAATTTCGGGGTTTCACTTATGTTCTTCTCCATTTCCCCCCCAAATTCATAATTGACAAATCTACAATAGAGAATTTGAAAAATTCACAAATATTTGGCCCATACCAGTCTGGTGTTGAACCAGAAGTTTTGATACTAATCTCTAATGTACCCAACCACCCATAGGCTAGGCACTCTACTTTAAAACACACTTCAAAATTTATTTTGAATTCTGATAATAATTAATTCGAAAATAAGCATGAAATACTCACTTGCATTAATCAATTTCCATGCTACAACATAAAAGAAATAAGCAACGTGCCATGCACAACAAATAACCAACATGCCTACACATTATAAATACATATCTCATAGATTAATAAATACACAATGAAATATACATTATACATAAAACAAACAGAGCACTTTTATTTTCAAGTAAACATTCACCAACTAACTGTAGACCAAGGACGTTCCTCCCAACCATAGACATTGATGTTCATTTACTCTCAACATCAAGTCACCCCCAAGCAAGGGCTATGAATCCACAAGGACGGGTTCTAGTCCAAATCTAAAACACACAACATTTTGCTAACTATCTCTTGGGTTTTTCCAACCACACAAAAATCCTAATTTCCATCTCTCTTTCCCCTTCAACCTGCACAACCCAAAGAAATAAACCCCTTTCTTTGCCATGCAGTCCCTCAAGTTGTTCCATTTCTCTCTAGGCCTCCAGTGCTAGTGGTAAGGAAATATCCCTGCTGGAAAATCCAAGGATTCTATATTATGGACAGTTATTTCTGAACTATCATCAATCTCATGAACACATGCATCCATTATCTCCTAGAATGATTCAATAATTTATTACATCAATCTAGCAATGGCTCTCCTCTTCTAGGCATTTGTTTCCATAACCATCCAAAGAGCACACAAATTATCAAGAATGAGAAACCAAAATGAAAGAGTGAGAAGAGTATAAGAGTGAATGAAGAAGAACAAAGAGAAACCCCCAAAATATCCCATGGGAATGTTTTATATAATTACATGAAATCAAGAAGCGCGTGGCCTCTCCAAGAAGATCGCGTAACCACTTTTCTCAATTAAAACCAATATGGATAAATAAAATATTATAAAAATATTTATCCCCTTTAGCCCCCTCTCTTGTGGAATCATAGCCCCCTATCTCTCGTCCTTTTTAGTATTGCATCCAATGATGTATTTTATTAATATATATATATATATATATAGAATTATTAAATTTCTAGGCACTCTGGCCCCTTTTCAACTTTATAGTCTCACTATCCTAAGTCACAATTACATAATACATTCTAGTTCATAGGGATTTAAACCGGGGTATTAAATCAAGATAGGTAAAGAATTAACATTGGGCTCAAGAAGTAGAGGATTAGGCATTAGATTTCAAGTTTTATTGGGTGGGGGCCCGAGGGGGGGGGATTTTCTTTCACTTGTAAAAGTAAAAGTAAAGGGAGGTTGTTGTGGCCTCAACAAGTTCATAGAGTGGGACACTATGACAATCCTCACAGTTTCAATTTCTCAAAACATTTGGGATGGAATTCTCCAACAATGGAGTTGTTGTAACATAGAAGAGTTGATATGTAAACTACCATGGATATTCCACTAGAACATTTCAGCACAATAGATATGATAAATAAAACTGAAATCTACACTATGAAGATTAAATTCCTTTAGATTCCAAAATATTTAGTTACTAATTTTTAGTTTTTGCATGAAATAGATAAAGTGTAGAAAATAGAGAATGGTAAAATAAAATGACACACCATCCACAAGATAACAAAAATATTTTATTTGAGCAGCCCTTACGAGAGAAAACCCAACTAGAAGGTGTGGTTTCCTGCTCTCTTTTCTCTAGTATGAAAATAATGCAAGTACAAAAGAGGAGGCACTCTATATGGACTTACCTAATATGTTTGGCCTATTAGGATATAGAAAATTAACCCCCTTTGTTATGCTCTCTAATTTCCCAGTCCCATTTACTCTTCTTTTCTATGGAACAAAGTACTATAAAATACAATGTAAGTCCTTCTCCTCCTAGTGGCCTGGTATTTAACATAGCTCGATAGCCATATAGGGATAGGTTTTTGGCTTCTTCAACCCTAAATTATGGTAGGGTTTTGATACTTCTATAATATTCTTGAACTTACTCACATGGCTATCCCCATATGCATGAGTAATAGGGGCTGATGTGGCATCCTCTCGCACCATTGTGGCCAACATGATAGGTTAACTTACGAGAGGCATAACTTTTTCATATGAGCTCTGATTGACTCATGGTCTACACCGTTGGAAAGACATTAGAGTTTAGAACACCTTCACGATGATGTGCATTGGTTTTGGACACAATATTCAAGAACACCCCAAAAATTTCATTTAATGCCTCAAAATGGATCCGAGAGGTTCCAAACCCCGATTTTCCAAACTGGGACCTGCCACTAAAATGACCCTGCAAGCTAATTCCTCCAATTTTTTCCACTCTAAAATCATCGAGATAAATGAAAAATAATATAATGATCCAATCTGGATCATACCTCCCCATTTAGGGGGGATTTTTCTCCCCTAAATATTTATTGAATGAGGTGAGAATTTTTTTTCTCTACCTTCTCCCTAGAGTACCACTTTTCTTTTCCTGGAAGTTGTCCTTTCAACCCAATATGCCAAAGGCCATGCTACCCATTTATTGTAGTTATGGATTTATTCTGCAAAATTGTGTCCTATTCTAACTCTGCATGAGCATCTCATGCTAAGTCCTGTATGGAAGGTAGGACCTCCTCCTCCTCCTCCCGATCCAACATGGAAGGCTCGTAGAGTTTGAGATTCTTCACATTCACTACTGAGTAAATGTGCATGTATGGGGGTAGACTGATTCTATAGGTGTTATCTCCCACCTTTTCCAATACCTCAAAATGACCATACCACAAATCCTTTATCTTCTTACCAGGACCCTATAGCATTTCCTTTTTCAACTATAACCATACTATGTCTCCCACTCTAAATGTTTTCTTTGTTCTATTTTGGTCATCTCTAGCCTTATACTTTTCCTATGACTTATTTAGTGTCTCTTATACTTGTAAATGGATCTTCCTGATCTTCTCAACATTTTTTTCTATTTTTAAAATGAATCTCCTATGAGGTCCTCCCTCACTCCTCCTTGCTATCCATATACAACATCCAATGGTGAAGGTGGAAAATACCCAAAGCAAGTTTCAAAAGGTGACTTACCAGTAGAAGTGTGGACTACTATGTTGTAAGAATGTTGTATATAGATAATATTTCCATCCCAGATATTCAGATTCTTATGATTGTAACCCCTCAAAAGTTGCACCAAATTCCTATTGATTACTTCTATCTACCCATATGTCTATGGATGGAATGTTGTATACGTATTCAACCTAGTGTCCATCGTCTCCCACAATGTAGTCCAAAATGCACCAAGAAACCTTGTGTCTTTGTCTAATATGATACTCCTTGGTATCCCAAAGTGCACCCATACATGTTAAAACAACTTGTTTGTTTCTTCTTGTCTGTTGATGGTGTTTTTTCAAGGCATAAGAATGCACATTTTGTTGAACATATCAACTACCACAAATAGATAGTCATGTTCCTTCTTGGTTATTGGTAAACCTCCCACAAAATCCATGGAAATACTTTCCCAAGGTCAAGTGGGTACAGGTAAGGGATCGTCTAGACCTTACTTCATATTATTGGGATTGTTGGTACAACAAAGTATATAGCCTCTAATATATCTTGCTACATATTCTTGCATTTTGGGCTAGTACACATGCCTCTATAAGTTGGAAATTGTCTTCCCAACACCAAAATGTCCTACAAACTTGGAGGTGTGAGCCTCTTTGATAAGTTGCAATCGTTCAACTGTATGAACATAGAGTTTTTCGAGCTTGTAGAGTAGATAATTAGCCTCTCCATAACCTTATTTTTTATGAATTTGGTCTTGTAGTTGTTGAAACATCTCCTTGAAGTTCTCATATTTTGTGTATGTATCTTTATATGCATCATGGGTAAAAGGCTCCATGTGCATCAGAGTTTCCAAATTTGTAATCTTGGATGTGGGTGGTCGTGAAAGCATGTCTACCAACTTATTTGTGCTACCCTTATTATACTTTATGACCAAATGAAATTAATGTAAAAACCCCATCCAATTCTAATGCACAGTTTGTTGTATCTTACTCTAGACGTACAAATACTATAGTGGTTGGTGATCTGTTTGGATGATGGTCTCCTTTCCCATCAGATAGTGCTTCCACTTTTTGGCAGCTTGTACCAAGGCATAGATATCCTTGTTTTAGGTAGGGTAGTTGATAAATTCCTAATACAATACTTCATAATGATAGCATATGAGCCTTCATCCCTACATCAATATTTATCCCATGGTATACCCACTTGAATTTGTCTCCACTTCGAAGGGTTTATACAAGTTTGGTTGTGAGAGCATTGGTGCTTAACTGGTCTTTATTTTTAGCTCATCAAATGCCTTCTGATAATTCTTTCCCCACTGGAAACTCTTACCACTAGTTGTTATGGCATGGATTGGTGTAGATACCATTGAAAATGAAGCTATGAACTTCCTAAAATATTGTGCTTCCCCAACAAAACTCCTAACTTCAATGAAATTTGTAGGAACCAACCATTTCATGATGGCCTCCATATTCACGAGATCTATCTTGAGCTCACCTCCACTGATCACATACCCTAAATACACCAAACATTGTTGAGCAAACTCACATTTCTTGAGATTGGCCAGTAGTTGGTGCTTTTTTAGAGTCTCTAAAACCTACATAAGATGTGATATGTTCTCCTCCTATGTAGCGTTATAAACTAGTATATCATCCAAACAGACAATAACAAATGAATCGATATAAGGGAATAAAACATCATTCATTAATATCATAAATGTATTCAGTTTCTTGCATAAATTGAATGGCATAACCAACCACTGATATAAACCTTTCCTTGTCTTGAAGGAAATATTACATGTATCTTCTTATTTGAATCATACCTGGTGATATCCTGATTTCAAATCCATCTTATTGCAGTACTTGTCATGCTACAATTGGTGCAATATATCATCGATCCTTGGAAAAGGGTACTGATTCTTTAGTCTAATATTGTTCAATGCCCTATAATCGATACACATTCTCCAACTCCCATCCTTATTTGGAACAATTATTATGGGTGACCAATAAGGTGAGGTACTTGGTTGAATCACACCTTGTTCCAATAAGTGTTGAAACTAATTCTTTACTTCATTCTCTTCTAGAATGGAGTGTCTATACATCCCAATATTCAATAATGAGGAATCTGGAAATAAATGTATTTCATGCTCCACATCCCTCTTGGGTGGTATCCCTTTAGGCTCCTTGAACACTCCTTTGTTTTCTTGTAGAAGATAATCCAACTAAAGTTTCTTTTCTTTAGTACACCCCTCTATCGATTCCTTCACTCTCATTGACTCATCTTCAGACTAATTTTCTCTTAAGAAAAGAAAAAAATATTTCTTACTAGAACTAATCAACTTCTTGTCTTGGTTGGCACTTACCGGTGAGATCTTTGGCTTTCCTTTATGCACATTGTTGATGTGGGACTTCCCATCCTTGATAAGTTGGTACTATTTGTATCTCTACATGAAGATTGAATCCCTCATATACATGTAAGGGCTTCCAAATAATACTCCACATACATCAAGGGGTACTATGTCCAATTCCACTTCATCAATAAAATCAACACTTATAGAAAAATTAATATTACATTGTTTTGTTACCTTTATCTATGCATCCTTGTTTACCCAACCTAATGGATAGTGGCTAGGATGATCATGAATCTCGAATCCAATCTTTTTTACTACTTAGATCCACTGCTATGATATTATCTTATGAACTAGAGTCAAACAAAGCATCTATGTTTGTCTTCTTGACCCGAGTCTTGATGTGGAAGAGCTTGGTCATATCCTTCTGTTCTTGATGATGAAGAATAATCAGATTCACCTCCTTCTACACAGATGTGAAAAAAATATTTTCATCCACATTCGAGCCACTTTTAACCTAATTTCTTGTATCTATGGTTAAAAGGTTATTTTTCTTTCTATCCTTCTTTTGGTTCTTCAGGTTTAGCTTTGGATGTAGTTTCCAACATTTTTCCTCAGTGTGGCCATCAATGTTGGAATGATTGCAATAGTTTCTAGGATCCTTGCATTGATGTGAAGTGATTGTTATATTCTTATCTTTCCCCCTTTCCACTTATTTTCCCCCTCCTTGGAAGCTTCTTGGTTCTCTTTTTGCTTCGAACCATTTGGCTTCCCCTTATTTTGTCCTATGTTTTATAGGTATTATTCTTGTACACATGCCTCATCCATTGTTCTTAGCTTGAAGAGCATCACCTACTTTCGTAGATGACTATGTAAACCCCCCATATACTTGAGGAGTACATATGGGTTATTGGGAGATATACCCAACATGATGGCCATATTTTTGAACTCAGTGTTGTACTTATGAACACTTTGGCCCTATCTCTACCTTAAGTAGTCCCACCAGATCCATTCATCCTATACATACCCAATAGGGTCTAACTGGGACTTGGTGAGGGTTTTGAATTCCTCCCACCTAGTTACTGGGGGATCACCCTCAATCCTAAGTGCTTCTATATGGATTTCCCACCGAGTTAAAGCATGGCCCTCTAACTTCAATCTAGCAAATGGAATATTCTTCTCTTCATCTATATGGTGAACTCTAAAATAAAATTCTAGTTGTTGCAACCATTGATTTAGTTTTAATGCATCGATCTCACCTTTGTATGGTTTTATGTTCACTTTCACTTCCATATTGAATAGGGACTATGAAGGGTTCACAACACTCAAACTTGGCTTCTATTTCTCGAATTATTTCTGCGACTCCTTTCCTGAGTCTTCTTGATCTCTTTATTTCCCCTTCGATATGATCTCTGCATTAGATCCTCCATCATATTTGAAAGGTCTAATATTGCTTGCTAGAGCCACCATGACGACCCATGAGGAGGTTCATATTGTGACTGATGTTGGCAAATTGTGCTTCCAACCTCTCAAATATCTCTTCTGCTATATCTTGAGGGTTGTTATGAAAAAACTTGTCCACCATGGCTAGGGTTTATGTGACTTCTCTTTAATCCAATTCTTGGATCCTGCAAATTCACACAAATACCCAAAATAAAAACCTACTCTAATACCAATATGATATGTAAATTGTCATGGATTTTCCACTGGAATAATTCTTCACAATAGATCTAATAAATAAAACTAAAATTTGCACTATGAAACTTAATTTCTTTTAGATTCCAGAATATTTAATTATTGTTTTTTTGCTTGTGCATGAAATAGATAAAGTAAGGAAAATAGAGAAAAGTAAAATAAAATCACACACCAACCATAAGATAACACAAATATTTTCGTTGGTAAACCCTTACAGGAGAAAACCCAACTAGAATATGAGGTTTCTCTACTATCTTTTCTATGGTATGAAAATAATGAAAGTACAAAGGAGAAGGCACTCTCTATGGAGTTACCTGAGACTTGTGGCCTATTAGGTTACTATAGATCATTAACCCCCTATGTTATTCTCTCTAATTTCCCACTCCCAGTTTCTCTTCTCTATTATGGAACAAAAAACAATAACATAGAATGGAAACCCGTCTCCTCCTAGTGAATCGGTATTTAACATATCCCGATAACCATCTAGGGATAGGTTTTTAACCTCCTCAACCCTGAATTGTGGTAGGGTTTTTAACCTTCTAGAATATTCTTGACATTCCTCACATCGTTGGCCCCATATGCATGAGTAATGGGGGATGACGTGCCATCCTCTTGTACCATGGTGGTCAACATGATAGGTTAACTTGTGAGAGACATAACTTTTGCATACAAGCTTCGATTGACACACGGTCTACACCATTGGAAAGGTATCAACGTGTAGAAAATTTTCAATGGGGTGTGCATAAGTTTTGAACACCATAACAACAAAAAAACATCATGTAATTCCTCAAAATGGATTCGGAAGGTTGTGGGCCCCAATTTGACTTGCCACTAAAATAACCTTGCAAGTTTATTCCTCGAGTTATTTCCACTCTGGAAGCATCGAGATAGATGAAAAATAATATAATGATCCAATCCATATCAAGATTTGTGGCCATTCAATCACCACTAACTTCATCCTCTTAGTGTTAATGGTGTCCCACCTATTAATAGATGGTGGATACTCAATAATTATAGATAATTCAAAGCATCTTTCAATCATTACATTTAAAACGATGCCACTTTAATGCTATTTCACATGAAACCTCCATCTAATAGTGGTAGTTCATAATTCTTCATCAACTTGTAGTTAAAACAATAATTAAAGTCACATAAAATGAGAATGTATTATTAGCCTTTCATGAATGTCTCTCACTAACAATCCTATGTGGTTGTGGTTAATCAACATCATAATGATGTCGATAATCAATGTATCAATTGATATGATGTTCTTATGACTAATTAAATAGCCTTAATTAATGTCATTTTTGAACATATATTGATCTATTTACTTTTCAAACCTCCTAATGTTAGAAAATATAATTCTTTTGAGTTTTATTTTTATAATTTTTTTTTTTGAGGCATTATTATTATTTTTTACTCATTTTTATTATGATTTGATGTAAACATTGACATTGAGAGTCAAACAATTTACAAATTTTACAAAATTCAAAGGGAATTTATATAACCATCTTTGATCTATCTTAACCTTGAATCTATCAAGCCTCAAGAGGGATCAAATATCTTGAGGTGTAAAAATTTTGATCATCTAAAATGGATCTAGGTTGGTTCTAGTCTCACTCATCTCCATAGAATTCATAATTCACAATTTATGGAGATACGGATATGTAAAAATCCAATTTTGATTATTGTTAAGATACACATACTTTCATTGTAACAATATTTTTATGTAAATACCATATCTATAGTATATCTATTTATGTGTAAATATGGTATCTCTATTTTTATTTGTCTATACAACAATTTGTATATTATGTGTACATATCAAATCTTTCTCTTTCATATATATAGAGATATTTTATTTTTCTTTGTATCTATTTTCTACTAACATATAGTATTTACTATTATCATTTGTTATAAGTATTATATATTTTTAAATCAACATATGATAACATACGTGTGTTCCTTTTTTCGATAAAAAAATAAATCATATTTGTTATTCGTATGAGAATAAAAAACACATTATTTGGGTACTTGAAGCACGG
>SNQJ01S0010137.1:40443-65863 GCA_010110895.2 Picea sitchensis
TAAAATTATATCATTTGCACATGATTTAGATAGCTAAAGTAGTCATAAACCATAAACAAATTGATATACACAACATAAAACAAAATATTGATATATTGAGAAGCTAAAGCTGTGACAAAACACCAAATTCCGCTTCAGTCTGTATTAGAACTCCATAGCCTTGTTCTCCCACGAATGAGGATGATGATTATTACAAAAATCATAAGTATTTATAAGTCTCTTCACAAGGTAAAACTTCCTTGTGGATAATATCAAACAGTTTTACATAATCTGGGAAATATCCCAAAATCACCTAAACTAAGAAAATAAAATGCAAGTGAAATCTTTGAAATATCCCCTAACTGCTCAACAACTCAATTGAAATTCGAATTTACCTGCAATAGAACACAAATATCCAATTAGAAAGATATTTCAGCAACAAAACACTAAAAAATTGATCCTACAGACTTAACTACAGAATCATCTGATTCTGTAGCTAGTCTAAAATAGCACACAGAATCAGATAGAAAAAAAATCGAAATATTTTAAAACAATCCAATTTAATTTTCTTTTTATGAAGATTAAAATCGAATTACTAATGGTTCAAGCAAATTTATTATTCAAATTGAAAAAGAATGCAATCGGGACAGTATAAGAATGCTTTATTTTTAGTTTTCATAGAATCGGGTCAAATAATAACCACACTGTTTCATATCCAAATGCAATTACAAGTAAATCGTATCGTATAAGATACGATGTAATCAAAATCGATATAGTTATAATCGAACACCATCATAATTGATTGGTTACGGCTGTAACAGGGTGCATAGGATTCATATCGTTTTAATCAAATGCCGATATAGAAAGGCCGTTACGATTATTGCCAAACGTTCATAACAACATCGAACTTCATCATAGATTACAATCGTTGAGCGTTTACATAGTAAATCAGACAGGATCACATAATGATTGTAACCATCAACAACAGTGATAACCATAAACTGGGCAATAATCAAATCGAAATGTGACTGAGCTAAAAATAGAAACACATCGTAATCCTGGGCATAATCAGTTTCATTCCCAAATCAAAATTAAACAATATATGAATCAAACTGATCATACAGTCAAACTATGCGAATCGATAGGTTGGATATAACAACCACGATTCAAATCTACTCGCAATTTAGTCATGCATCCACAGAATGGTATTCGAATATAACAGTTAACCATAATTTACCAAACATATCGTATATGACCAATTCGAAATGAAATATTAACTGTGTTTGAAATTGATATACCAGAAATGACCTGTGTTTAGAAAATATTGACAACTTCAATAATCGACAGAGTATTCAGTTCAAACCAAATCGAAACAATCAAATCTATCCTACGATCAATCGAATCAAAACCAAATCCAATCGAAACTTAAAACAATAATGAAAATTGATTTATTAAAACAAAATTATATACAATAGTGCATGCTTATGGGACAGAGCAGATCCACGATATAAACATAGTTTATGAGTATGTCATATAAATAGGTGAAAGTCATACCAGTAATGTTGTTTGAGCTACGCGAATTTTGAATTGACGACTGCTGTAGCTGACTCCACGTTCTTAAACAAAATTGAACCTGTTGTTCATTGTTTCTTACCGGTGGATTGCATCTTCGTCTTTTGACTACTGAGCCTTGCAACTTGATCCTCCAGAGCATGAATTCTGGACTGCAACATTGGCACGTCGAGGTAATACCTTTCCAACCATGAGCCACACTGATCACATGGTAGAGCAGCTGGTTCGATTAGAGCAGGAGGGGGTTTAGACGAGTCTCCTGGGGTTTCACAAGGCATTTTGATGCCTGGAAAATTAGGATCACTTCGCAAGCAAGGTGGTAGGTTCTTCACAAAATCATATGCGGGTTTATTACACAGACCTTCAGAGTAGGGATACTCACTTGCGAGGTAACGTTCAACCTATGAGTCAGAATCTTCACTTACCACAATAGGGTCAGGGTTGACATGTGCTTTTGGTTTATTTCTTGCCATGCGAGAGATTAACCAGGCATTTTTCTTGCCTTTAGAATTGGCAGAGGGTTTGGCTTTAGACCTTTTAGCCACAGGTTTAGCAGCTTCGGTATCCTGGGTAACAAAATTGGGTAGGTCAATAGGAGAATCGGGTAGGGGTTTAGGCAACAGAGCACAGTAAGGCACTGGGGGTACTGATTTGCACTCGCTCACCACAGGTTTGTCAACCTGTGGTGGGATCGAGTCACCAAAATTATTGCGTTTAAGAAAATCCTCCCAACAGTCATGGTGTAACCCCAACTTACAAACTACAAGCATTTTAATCAACCCAAAATGAAAAAGACTGGTATCGAACTGGTTCCGTTTGTACCTTTTAGACATTTTAAACAAGCTCCTATGCAAGTAGTAAGGCATATTAAGCTCATATCCCATGAAAACCATCAGTAGCCGAAGGTGGTATAAGAAAACGAAACCATACCTGCCCTCGCAGGTAACGGACTACTTGGTAACCATGAGCAAGTCGTGCTGGCGTTGCTTAAGCATATTTGCGGGCAAACCCTTGTCACAAGAACTCACCCTTCGTGACTGGAAGAGTAATGTCCACGGGACATCTTCCACTTTGCAATTTTTTGACCATTTCTGTCCGACAACAGGCAGACCAATAGCGAAACTGAGAAATTGCTCATCAATTTCCAACTGTACGTCCCCAACCTTGGCTCTGCGGCCATCAAAGGTTAACGCGAATTGCTGAGCCACACCAGGGTTATAGCCATCAAACTTTCGTATGAACGGGAGCCATCCGAATTCCTCAAGGTCGCTGTAAGCGCCATCAAACATCAACAATGCCTGGCTACCATAGGGTTCAACCCTTACGACCGGGGCCATGGTGCGGGTGCATGGTAGGGTTTGAATTGAACACAAGAATACACAGGAGTAAAAATCGATAGGACTAACAGCTGCAAGCGTTCAAAGGGGAGGCAAATCAATATGCGTGTGCAAAGGTGGTGGGTTAGTTCACCGCCATGCAGCATATTAATGGCACAGTACAACACTGTTTAATCACTCATGACATCACTCAAACCACATTAATTGGTTAACACAAGGATTTAAACGGTGGATCGTGATACCAAGGCGCCATTGTATCATTTGAAACTATGGATATTCAATATAGAATCAAACCCAAAGTTGATACGCGCCATGTAATAATTAAAACCATTAAATCAAAATCCAAATGTTTTACCAGCGCGCCATGTGTATAATCAAACATTGCCATTCATTATGAAATCAACCTCATATGTGACCCATGCGCCTTTTGCATAATCAAAGTTCATAAAACATTTCAACAAGAGATTTCATAAAATCGAGAAGCCGAGAGCTTTAAGATAATAAGGATCATATCATATAAAAACCTTTAATGCACCATGACCCCTACATAATCAAGTATAATTCATCAATCAACATGATCAATGCCTTATCAATTAAGTTGCGCAATCAGAGTGATAATAGGAAAATGGACATAGTTCAAAAAATAAACCAAAGGTAAGTACCATACAAAATATCAATGAGCAGAATATGACAGTCCAAATAACGATGGAGGAGTTTTCACGCTTTCAGTCGTGAAAAAAATAAATCAAAACCAATTTGCAAATGTCGTATGAAATAAAAAATGTCTTATGTTTGCAAAATGCGACAGAAATTTGAAGTTCAAGAGACATAAGTGTAGGCAGCTTTTAAGGGCAATTGAAAAGATTGAATTGGCTGCCAACATGTTCATGAAACTAGTTAAGTGATCCATAAAACAATCTGCGGAAAGAGATGTACCAACCATCAATCATTGTGACCAAATAACAATTACTGTGTATTTAACTAGTTCACTGTTGATAATCAAATATCCAACACAGTGCCATCACAAGACAATATGTATTCCACACAATCTGTAAAGGGGTTTTGTTCCTTTCATTTATATACTTTGCATCTTATAACAATTTTCAAACAATAACCATTCCCACTCTATTAACGATCAAAATCAACCACTGCCCATAGATTACTTCAATCAACAAATATACTCAAAGTCATATTTCCAAAATTAACAATGAAGTCACACTATCACTGCAATCGGGCCTGTCATTTAAACACAACGATATTCGTTAAACATATATAGAGGCAATCAACCCAATAATCCATATTAAATTGCAATAACTGAATTGACATTTAAATAGACAGACAACAACCACCATTCCAACACAAGCTATGCGCAGAATAATTCAATCATGCAAGTGTAACTCTGTCACTGTGCAATAACAATTCAATGTGACTCTAAACATTTGGGCCATCCATCCAACACGACAGGGTATCAACAACATACTTGTCTCAACAAATGATCGGGTTGCAACAAAAACATGCTTAAAACTTTGTGGGTATCCCTGAGTGTGAAACCCAAGATATCCATGTTATACACAGTGCACAACCACCAAAACACTATGATGCAACATCTCCATTTAACAAAACCAAACACATAGTCAGAATAATAAATCAACCCATCGTGTTGAGCCAACAATCTAATACAATATTTCTTGATTTAGTCAAACTGTAATCAACTATGTTGTGTACAACTCGGCTTATACAATTAGACAATCATAAGCATGCATTGGATGTAGTTCATACAATCTTCTTGGTTGCAATAACCATTCGGCCCCAAAAGAAACTAACAATTACAATGACCATTATGTCATTGTGTAGAAACACCACACACACAACGCGGTATGCGTGAGAAACATCAAACATTTGTAACCAATGCCAACTAAACATTCAAATAATCCTTAGTAAAAAAATACCAGTGACTGTGTATCAACCAACCAATTCACCACTGTCGTAAAAATCAATCGACCTAGCAAGCTGTGGCAACCACGCATACCCACACATCAATTCAAATCGGAGAAACAACCCTCTCAATTAAAAATACTGAGTTATTAGACATAAGGAGAGAGACTGTGTGTATTGAATTATGCAATTAACAATGCAGGGTTTACCATTGTTATAACAATGACAATAACTAGATGCCAAACCAACACGACTGTCATATGACCAATTGGGCGAGTGTGTATTCAAATTAATCGAGAATACATTCAATCCACAATAACCCATAGTAAACTTGACAGGCCTGCGAATATTCTCTATAAAACTCCAGACTAGAGGGTTAAGGGTTTGCTCTATAGCCAACACAGGGAGAGCAGAGCCAACTCCTTGTAATGGTGAAAACTTCGAGGCCAACGGTGCACACACAGGAAGAACCACGACTCATTCGTGGATAAGTAAAAAATATATCATAGGGGGCTATAACAGAGGAGAAAGACTATAACTTAGCCAATAACGATTCTTAACACACACAGGGTATAACCCTCGTGGTTCTCCAGTCAACAAACCTAACGCTGAAGTGAAGATAGGGCCAAGAACTTAACAAAATAACCCACTATGCAACCTTTTAGTGGTGAAAACAACTAATGCTCCAGTGAAAAAAACACAGTGACACAGAGTGTCTCCAAAAAATCAAACCCATAAAAGCCAGAGACTGGACAAGTGATGCGAACGCGTGAGGACAACCAACTGACCCAAGACCAAACAAAAACCCTCCAACTAAACCACCAAAGATACCCCGGATGACCAACAACTTCTATGAATTCAAGACTATTTCAAAAAGAACCATCAACGCTTCATTCCAAGAACACAAATTGACACAGTTGCAATGCTTAAGGAAACACAAACCGATACTCCCGAGCCACTAATTATTTCATAACTAGAGTAGAATCATGAATGACCAAAAAAAGACATACCTATTAATCAAACACCTTAAAACACAAGTTGGCTGAGCGGTTCCTCTCTGCTAGGAAGTCAAAGCATAACCAAAACAACAAAATTGAACAATAGCCCGATTAGGGTGGCAACCAACGAAGGAGAAAAGGTGACATGCAATAAATGCACGTCACCTCCATTCACGGTGCATTAATTCCCTAGTACATGCCAACGATATTTCCATTAAAACCAACAACGTGGCCATATCACATTTCTAACTTATGCCATAACATAATTCAACCAAGTTCCATATAATTCTACAATTCGCATAACCATTAGCATATATTACCTTTCCAAATGTGCCACCAACATTTCATACCATATGCATATTAACCATATAACTCAATCAAATTGCATAACTATTACTTGCTAGATAGGATTTACTCATAATCATTTAAATATTTCATGCATATAGTATAGCATAACTCAAATTCTTCCTTTTTCATTTGTTTCATTGTTTTCATTTCTTTTCAATTGCTTGTATATGTTACTAACATGTCAGTTATGCAGGTTTTCCAGGAACGGTTAGCAGTGGTGTCAATGAATAACATAGGTTGTAGTAACACAAAGAACCAATACTTCATAAGCCTCAAACCATATCCCATAAAACAATATCTCATTAACCATGTAAGCCATGTTGAACATCATCACAACATCACATATGGACAGATCTGATCTCCAAAATACAAGGGGGTCCCATCTACTAGTACTATTTAACTTTTAATAATAATAGGCTTTAGAAACACCTTGCGGGCAAAACTTAGTTGCGATTTTAATCGTCAACACCCCTCACTCTGTATCCCCCTCCCTCTCTCACTCACTATATCCCCTTCCCACTCTCCCCCCCATTGGTGCAATTTATCATTTGAAAATGCACCAGTGCGTTTAATTGGGATAAGCACCGAAGATTGACCTTCGTTATTTCTTCCGCAAAGAAAAACCTTTGCAAACTTTAAATACAAATGTTTTTATTTTCATTATGCACATGTAACTGTCTTACGGTGTTTTATTACTTACACACCACCCTCGTGCATTATTAATTACACGTCGTACCGATGCGTTTCAAACTGTTTATCAAACTAACTGAAGTAAGTTAGAAAAATAACACGCACTTACTATCAATACTTTGAAATTTATTATGAAAACAAATCGGTGCATTATGCATACCACACCAGTGTGCTATACACGAACAACACACAGAAAAACGTAACTTCTAGAAAAAAAGCAACGCATGCATTTATCATCAATGCGCTGAAATATACAACAAAAAAATGAGCGGAAATTTGAGTTTTTTTGTTTATAAAGGAAAACCCTATTCATTGTTTTATTGTTTGCCAAATTTTAGAGATGATATTTTTGCAACAAATATTTATCAACAAAGATTTCCGAGAGGGTGGGGTTTTTTTGAAGAGCCAAATTCGAGGAGGACTATTGTAGATCACATAGAAACCTGCTAAGGAGACATTTTATGTATATGATTTCATTTTATTAATCATCTTTATCATTCTCTTATTTGATTAAAACAATTTTCAATGCATTCCCAAAGCTCAAATTTCCTAATTGTTCTTTTGTTTTCTCCATGTATATTTCACAAGAAGAATTTTTTTAAGCACAATTTCTTTATAGGGTTTGGTTATTTAGATATGAGTGTTTCCTATCCAATGCAATGAAACCACTCATTGCATTGCATCCTAAACCGACATCTCGCAGTCATATTTTTGTTTTAAAAAAATGCCTTCGCGGTGACTGGTGCACTCTTTACACAGTAAGCGCACATGAGTGTATTTGTTGTAAACAAAACCATTTTATTTTAGTTCAAAATATTATTAAAAATCCTTTTCGTGTTCGGTGATGCACATTTTACCAACACACACATCGGGGAGCATTTATTACAAAACACATTGTTGAGTTTAAAATGGAAAAATCATCGTTTTATAAGGAAATCACCATTTCTTAAACTTCTTCACTGCTCGATGATGTGTAATAAATATTACTTAGGAAGTCGTGTTTTTCTTAATTCATAAAGCACGAGATGAATACAAAAATTTGTAAAACATTTTCAATTTCACAAGAACATTGTTATACTACATCGGTGCGTATATGTATGTATGACGCTTTGGTGCATACAAATTTTGTTAAGATCCTAGTGTGAATTATCTTAATATATGCACCAAGTTCTTATTTTTGTTTTAAATAACAATTTTTATATCTTTTTTTTTCCACGGAGATTTTGAAAATTTCAAGGGACAAACAAGGGGAAAACAAAGACATGTTGGTAGGGATGTCCAAAAAAATGTAGAAGAAGATGTTAGAAGAAATGACATAATTTTGTTGCAAGAGGATCCATCCCAATTACAATGTCCATTTGAAGCTCAAAGCATTCAACAATTGCAAATAATTACTCAGAAGTTCTACAACATAGCAATAAAAATTCAAATCATATAGAAGGTGATGCATTTTGATTGTCTCTAATTGATATCAACAAAATTGAGAAATTATAAAAAAACATATAACGCTCTTGAATTGTTTTCCCACACAATGTTTAAAATACTATGTAAAGAATATGCACATTTGATACTTTCTTTTATCAATTTGATGGTTAGCCTGTTGTATATGGTAGTCAAAGAACAATTTGGCACTCTTCTACTTACTTGTCATCAAGTATCTTTTACATAAGCTCCTATAGATCTGGCCAACTGCAAGAGGTGTTTAAAAATTCAGTCTCTACTAGCCCACGAAAGAGGTGTTTAAAAATTCAACTTGTCTTGAGCAAAACAAATGACAGAACATAAATCAATTCTCATAAACTCTTTGAGTCAACCATGTGAGCATATGTGGGGTGCAGCTTGTCTGCCAGCTTAAGTCCCGTGAGAAGTTGTAACACTTATTTGAAATCTTCAAGGACATCAAGGGAGTGGCCCGCCTTTCTTGTGAGAAGACCACTGTGTAATAGTTAAAATATATTCAATGCAGTGACATATTTGGGAGATTTTTGTGTACATGACATATTTGTCCACCTTATTTTGTTCTTATTCGAAAATACATTAAATGCTCGTGAAAGAAAATTTATAACACAAGCCAACCAATATCCATGTAATCAATGTGCACACTACACGCATGTCCATTGTAAGTGGAATGGTGCTAGATAGATTGCATTTTTTTTTTTTGGAGTTTTGGGTTCTAAATTAGTTCAGAACTACATAGCAAAAGGAATCAAGGATGGCTCATGAGATTTTTGTTGCAACAAGAACAATAGATATAGTATTCTCTATTGGCTACCATCTAATAAAGGTATAATATTGTTATTGAAATACTGTTAAAGTGCTCTTAGAGTATTCTCATGTTGATCAAAATGATGTATCAATGTAATGTGTATTGAGTCAAATATGAAAATATGAAAAGAATGTAGTATATGAAGGATAATAGTCCATCTATTTGAGTCTAAAATTAGTTTAGTTGAAAAACAATGTTGTCTATTGATTTGATTGGGTATTTGTAAAATTCAAGTTAAAAGTGGATTTTAAATAAAGGAGAGGGTTAAATGTGAGTCTCTAAGGCAAGAGATCCCCTGCATCATTGTAATGTAAGTTGGTTTCTAGTCAACAATATTGGTTCCTTTCCAACGCCAGTCCATATCCAATCGACAATATTTCGTTGATTTTGTAGAAGTCTGGTTCCAGTAAAAATGTGTCTTTCTTTTGAGTCGTTGATTCAAATCATGATCATGCAAAGTTGTAGTCAAGTCCTCCTTCATGTAATATCAAATGTGGATTCCATGTATTCCCACATACCATAAAATCGTAAAGAAGCACATCCAAGTTTGACGAATAGTAGAGAACGCAGTAAAATATTAAGCACTAATGATAAGGAATTTGGCAGTGGATAAAGGCATTCAAGAAAGATACATCAAATGATGAGACACAAAAAAAATCTTAAAAGAAAAGATGATGGCACAATAAATACTGAATTGATTGAGCCCCATGGTATAAAATTCACAGAATAGTTCATGATTTGTGACCTCAGAAGTTAGAAAGCAGAGAAATGGTAGGTTGTTCGAAGCATGGTGTTCCACTATAGGGTGTGTGCATGGGAGAGATTATCCTAGGATGAGCCACTCACCACTTTGAAGGCACCATATAAATAGGTGTAACAATAGGATAAAGAGGACCATTGTTGGGTAGGAGCAAAGCACTGTGAG
Source organism: Picea sitchensis (assembly GCA_010110895.2). Taxonomy (NCBI): domain Eukaryota; kingdom Viridiplantae; phylum Streptophyta; class Pinopsida; order Pinales; family Pinaceae; genus Picea; species Picea sitchensis. The sequence continues at coordinate 50,494 of SNQJ01S0010137.1, forward strand.
ACTCACTGATTGCACAAGAATTTAACAAATTGAAGACAAATGATAAATATTAACAAGTCATTAGTTATTTTCACACTTGCTCGAGATGAGCAAGGATTTGAGTGTGGTGGAGATGTTGGGAGGCCTCTTAGGCCCTTGTAATAATCATCATATATTATACATAGACACTAGCATAAGATAATATGTGAACACATGTACTAATGTAATCAAATGTACGTAGGGGATAAATGCATCTAACTAAGGATTAACTGGAGAAGATGCAACCGCTCCAACCATGTATCTTATGTATATATACTCATGAAGATGGAATAGAAAGGCGGTTGGTTAACCTTCCCACAAATACTTCTTGAGTATGTGCGTGTCTTGATGTGTTTTCCCTAATGTGTTCTCTTCTTGGAATGCCTCCCTCTGATTCCATAGACTACAACATAAGGTATGTTTTTTTATTTACACAGTCATGTATATTCTACTATATATAAATGTAGATATACTTATTACAATTTATTTCTATGTTTGTATATGGAAGATGAAGGGGTAGAACATAAAAAACAAGTCGATCATCAAGAAAAAATTATGTTAAAAACAATATCACCTAAAAATGATGAAGAAATGAGGCATGCACGCAAATCGAGAAATGTCAAGGGTTCAAATGATGAATGGAAATCAATATAATTGAATGCTATTGCAAGTTGTATGTTTTGGAATATTTGTCTCTAAAAATCAGGGATTTTATTTATTGTACTCGGCATATTGTTGGTTGTGGAGCCTGATTATCTTCCAGATTCAGAGGTCTTTTTTTCAACCGTGTTTATACCCCACAAAAAATTTACACCCCAGAAGAATGTACAATCTTCCACATGGGGGAGTGCAGAGGGGGGTTACCCCCTTTGCAGGGTCCGAGGGAAAGTGAGCCCCCAACGAGGGTTCGGGGGCGAAGCCCCAGAAGGAAAATTTTCCTTGTAAATGTATATTGTAATTTCATTGTAAATATAGACCATTCATTATAAGGTCACAGATCTAATGATAGAAATTATGTTAGGGTTTTTTTCCCTAGAAGACAACCCTCTTTGATAAGGGAAATGTATTCTGGTTAAGGTTGATAGTGAATATTGTATTATGAGATAAGAGATTGTGAGAGAACGAAGAGGAAGTTATAGTGGGTTTGTTGTAGGTTGTATCCCTTCATTTGCTGGATAATAATAAAGGAAGGACCTGCCAATTTCTATGGTGGACGTAGCCCACATTGGGTGAGCCATGTATATCTGCGTCTCTATTGTATTGTGTATCTTCTGTATTTTATTTCCGCATTTTGTTTTATTTTATTGCTTCGCAATCCTGTTTTTCTAACACATATTGTCCCAATTTCATGAGGACATGTTACCAATAAGTGTAACAATTACAAATTGGTTTCAATTTGATTATTTTACTAGACATGTACGTTGTCCCTTTTTGTATGACAATGAGTCTCTTATTCATATATAATAAAATGAGTTTCTTATTTCATTGGATTGTCGAATGTTGTAAAATGTTGCATTGCTGAATAAATAATTTGTGGATGATTTACATTGATACAACTAATAGAGGTTTAACTCGTTGGATAACACATTAGTGCAATAACATAAATATAAAACAATATTATTATAAAAAAAAAATTGATTTTGAACTAATTAATTGAAAATTTGTAAAAAACCAATTAATTAAAATATACACATATTAGTGCATTGTACTCTTTAGAAATCATTGTAGCCATGATATAGACATCGATGCGTTTTGAGGAGTCATACACACCGATACATATTAATTATAATAACACACTAACATGTACTATTGAGAAAACACATCGTTTTGTAAACGATATAACATACAATAATATTTATCGTTTCAAAATTGTACAGTGCTCATGTTTGAAATATTAACTGGTACGCTAAAATTTTTATTGTGCAAGTGCATTATGTTTATTAATCCAACTAAATATTATTTACGCACAGGTGCCTTTACTATATTATACGCACCGATGGATACTAAAAATAATGTTGTCGACATATTGATACATACTAATTACAAAAGTATTGGGGCACATTTTATATTATTTCACCAAGGCTAACTATAACTTAACTACACCGGCACATACTAATCCTAAAGCACACTAGTACTGTCTATAACTTGATTGCATCAGGGAGGAAAAACACTAAATCTCATAGGTGCATCATAAGAGAAGAATGTGGAACTGATGTGTAGTTATTATGAGAGCATCGATGCTCTACATACGATGAAAAAGGGGGAATCCATGCACATTAGTTATAAATTCATCAGGGAATTTTTGTTTATATTCAGGTCCATGGAATTTTTATTATATTACTATATCGGTGTGTTTGATTATATTAATGTACCGACACGTGTGTTTCAATACTACACCGATTTGTTTTGACAAGAAACACACCCGAAATAAAACCACCACTACAACCTCTGCTTGCCCAATTTTTTTTGGTTATATAGAACATTTGCTAAAACCTCCACACCCAATATAGGAGGTTGTATTGGAGGTTTTTTTGAAATTTTTGCCAAATTTTGTTACACTAAACACCTCCACAAAAACCTCCGCTAGAAGGTGTTCTCCTTGTAGTGTATGGATGTGGTAACCCTGTTTACTTTTTTTGGAAGCCTGTCCTCGTCCTTACCACATTTTTTTGGTATTCATTGAGTACAATAATTCAATTTCATAAATAAAACAACAGAGGCAGGATCAGGAGGCCATTCGTTTTTCAAGATAATTGAGAATGGTCGTAGCAAGGAAGCCTTGTTCTCTTCGGCAATGGCTTTCTAGATTAATGGACTTTCAATTTATCAGCTTTCTATTTGCACTTCTGATATTCATTACAACATGTTTGTTGGTTTCCAAAATTTTCAATTCTATCACACGAATACAGACAGTTACTAGAAACAATCTGAAACCCACCCGATGGCATGAATTTCTACTGAAATTGTTTTCCTCTTCCAACAAATATAGGAGGGAAATTTTTTGTTGTTGTTGTAAATATTCATATCATAGGTGAAACGACATACTATTTTCCTTATACTACAAGATAGATTGTCCTATTGAAAATATTCCTTTGCTAGAAAACTTTGACAAAGGAAACGATGCCTATCACAATTCACGATTCAAGATCATTCCCCATATTTCCAAGGGCATCGTTACTTGGTTACCTGAGCAATTTGGTTATTGAAATGGCCTTTGTGATACAAGCCAATAAGGAATATGGTGTGGCATGATCTTCGGTGGATCGAGAAGTGGGTCCTTTTCAAGGCATTTCAATGATGCATGGAGCATATTTTGTATAGGCAAAAAGAGAAATTCAGTGATGTTGTTGGCTATAATTGAATTGACGGTTTGAAATAGCATGTTGCAAATAGCGTTACCAAAATGATGATGGAAAATGAAAAGAACATTTACCCTGAGAATACACCTATGACAAAGGAGGCCCTAGTATGGCTTGCAGCAATGCCAAAGCTTTAAAATGGGATGTTGCATGGTCTATAAACCCCAATCCTTCTCACAGTGATGCTTTAGGTGTTCATGTGGATTCTTATAAAGAGAATACAAATTCCAACGATCGTGACAAGGAAGTAGCAACATATATTTCAATTAAAAAGAAAAAACTTTAGGATGGTGGTATGAAAGTTGTAGCTTAGGGTTGAGCCATAAGACATCCATGCTTCTCAATTGTATCTTTGGCCTAGTATATGCTTGTGGAACTCTTGATTGACTCAGCCTTTCATATTTTTTTTTGTATAGGATGTATATCATAGGTAAACTGAGATGCTTACAATTTTGGAGGATCATTTTAGATGGATACAAGTGTTTTTGTCGACATTATATCAACTTATAAATTTAGTCGTTGGATCTCAATGTTGATGTCCAATGATGAAATATGTATTTCCCTTAGGCATCTTCATATATATGATCTCATTGTCCTTTTATGGTTAATGTTTATCAAAAAGTATAGGGGTCGATGGGAGTCCAACCCATGACCTCCTATAACCTTATACAAACATCCATTACCATTACACCATCACATTAGGTCTTACTAATCTATGGCACAAGTATTATTTAAGGTGTTAAATTGTGTTAATCAGGGTTTAAAAGGTTGAGGGGGCAGACCCCCGACCTTAAAATATGTATTTTTCATAGAAAACCATATCATATACCGTTGTATATTCCAAACAATCCACATATATTCGTGTGGGTGGTTAAAAACGTTAAACATATAGTTTCAACCAATGCCACATCACAAGTATTATTTAAGGTGTTAAATTGTGTTAATCAGGGTTTAAAAGGATGAGGGGGCAGACCCCCAACCTTAAAATATGTATTTTTCATAGAAAACCATATCATATACCGTTGTATATTCCAAACAATCCACATATATTCGTGTGGGTGGTTAAAAACGTTAAACATATAGTTTCAACCAATGCCATAATATATGGCATGGTCGACGAGGTTCGACCCCATGACGTGCCATATATTATGCTAATTCCCTCACTGTTACACCATGGGTGCCTCCTATTACACGGGGGGAACAAATCACATTTAATGTTTGCCTAAGGTTGTGGATGGAGGTTAAGGGCCCACGCCCTATTTAACCAACACACAATTCAAGGCAAGCGACACATGACAGAGTAAGGATTGGTCTCAAATTTTATGCCGAAGGGTATCAAGACTTGGGGATTGCACCATAATGTGTGCCAAGAGGTTCCTTAATGGAATTATATGAACTTTATACTCATTTTTCTTGAAATTTCACAAGGAATTCGATGGTGCACTCTATTTCTGAGTTTGAGTAACGTGTAAAAATGTCATTGTAAAACATAATCATTTGAGCATTAATAAAGAGGCCTCAATTGGAAGTGGACCTGGAGATATAACCTAAATTGGGTGAACTCCATTAACAAACTTGTGTATGTGGCCTATTATTGTTGTTCTATTTCTCTCAATTATTTGCAAGTGGTTTATCATTAAAGTGAATTTGGATAGATAGGTAATTTCACATGTATTTTGCAATCAACCAAACAATTATTATTATTTAGAAATAAGTTAGTTGTTTATGTAAATTGAATAATAATTAGCATATAAGGATTTTTCRGATCAAGTTRGTATCAGAGCAAGMTTTGACAAGTGTTTKCAAGTGAATGCTTACAAGGTCCAAATTCAAGTGAGGAGAAGGGAAGCTTGCAAGATATATTCCAGAGTTTGGTTCAAGAAGCTTTAGTGAAAGAAGGGAGATGACTTTGCTAAGAAAATTGGGTCCTTATAACTTTGAAGATGATTTCTTCAAGGCTTTTAACTTAATGAAATCCATGGTAGAAGAAATGTATGAGGGTCGAAAGAAGGTCAGGGAAGACGATACATCGATGAAAGTTGAACCGATTAAAAATGAAAGACGAGGTGAAGGTGGAGGACCATCAGAACCATACTCACCACCTTCATCATCTGCAAGTGAACATTCTTCACATAAGAAGCAGACCACTAAGAAGTCTTCTCATGCTCATAATTTGTCTTTATTAAAATTGGATGTTAATTTCAAATTGTCAATTTATGATGGAAACATAGTTACCAACTTAACGAGAACTCTACAAATTTCTCATTTTTTGGGGGGTCAAATTTTTTACCCCACTTTTAAAAATGGTGTTATCGGTAGCACCCCCTCCCCTTTTAGGTGGTTTTTTGATATTTTAAATTTTTTGATACATAATGTTTCCACTTTCTTTTTTAAATGCTTGTTTTTTCATCTATTTTCAAATTGTTCAAATTTTATTTTCTCAACGGTGTTTTTTCATCTATTTTGAAACTTTTCTAATTTTTGTTTTGTTTTGTTCATTGGTGTTTTAATCATGTTTCCATGCTTCATCCAATGTTAAAAATGTTGTACACCATTTATTTTTTTAAAATTAATATTTTTCATATAATTATGTGTCATTAATTAATTTATGGTTCCATACTTTTTAAATATAGTGGAAAATATCATTTTTAACACATTTTTTTACCTTTACTTCAATACATAGAAAATAATTGTAGTTAAATAACACTATTTTAAAATATTTAGCAAAAAAATACAATTCATTTTTTTTTGGATCAATTGAAAACTAAGAAAACAAAAAGAATTGAAATTAAAAAAATAAAAAACATTTTAAAAACAAATTTATATTAAAAAAAACATTGAAGAAAAAAATAAAAAAACTAAAGAGGAAAGAAAAACCATAAAATTAAAAATATATAAAAAGTAAAAGAAAATGAGAAAAAATTAAGAAAAAGGTAGAAAAAAAAATTATAGCTCAAAAAAACTTTAAAAAGGTGAAAAAAACAAAAATAAAATAAAAGCATATATAAAATAACCCCAAATTAAAAAACCTAAAATAAAAATTTTAATACAATTTTTTTAAAAAATTAACAAAAATACGTTAAAAAAGAAAAAGAAAAAAATTTATATAAAAAAACTTAAAAAATAAAATTTAAATGAAACAAAATTCATAAAAATCTAAAAAGAAAATTAATTTTTTTATATTATATGTAACTATATAAGTTATATAGTTACATATATATGTAACTATATAATTTATATAGTTACATATATATGTAACTATATAATATATATCGTTCCATATATATGCAACTATATAAGTTATATAGTTTTTTTTTTGTAAATAAAAATATATATTACCTTGCCTTAGCAGAAAAATTGTGTGTCTGACTGTACATGATAGCATGCCAGTTGTTCTGCCACCGTAGTGGAAACCAGAACACATGGACATGAAAATTGTTCATAGTTCCAAAACTTTAAGAAAAAATGACAACTGTCGACATACATACAAGGGGACTTGCCACCTGTTCTGCCACTAGTGTGAAAACCAGAACATGCGGTGGACTAAGTTCCCTGACCACCTATTGAACCTGAACCAGAGACTATGGTATGGAAAATTTGCAAAAACTTAGCCATTAAACCAGAGAAAAAAACCTGTGAGAATGCTAGACATGGGGCGAGCCCAGGAATCCATCTTGACGGAGTCTGAAGGTGAAGGGATGGCAGCAAGTTGGGCAATGACTCTTCTCAGGATCGCTTGATAGGGAATCATACAGGGCGTCCAAACGTTTGTTGAAGAAACTATGGCGGTGCTCCTACTCTGTCAGGTCCCTTCTCATCTCGAAGATTAAGACTAGGTGATCTTTCGTGAGTCTGCATGAGTCTAGAGTTGGGTGACTATGGTCATCTTGAGCCTCCTCTTCATCCATGGTGGCAACAGTGGAGTCATTTGCAGCAACAGAGTCCATGAAACGGTCTTCGTCCGTGGTGGTGGCTGAATTTTGTCCCAAGTGGTCCTTCAAAGGTGAGACTTCTTCTTCCACAATGCAACCCGTCACAATTGACTCCTGAAAGGGAATAATGGTGTAGGTGGCAGGCTGGTGCTCCAAGGCGGTTGATGGAAGTAAAGGAAGAAATTCCTCCCAATTGGGTGGAATTTATTCTTCCACCAAGCATCCAACATGGAGACCCTCTGTATTGGGAGGATGAGGCTCTAGTTGAGCCTATTCAAACCAATTATGACCAGAAGAACCTGGATGGTCCCCGCCTGGAATGAGAGCTCAAGAATGTTAAGGTTTAAGATATTATTAGGTTTCTTTTATTTCATTAGATAACCATAGCATAAATAGGATCACTGAGAAATACACAATCACAAGAGACACATCATTTATCCCGGGAAACCCTCATGGGGGAGAAAACCCAACAAAAACTTCCTTAATATAGATAGCCAATACAATGCCAAGATATAACTCAAACAAATACATAAATTACTCTCCCAAGAATGCGCCTCTCTCTCTTCCTTCTTCTCCAACTGCAGCTCCAGACTTGCACTCTGATCATCAAGTGAGTGAGTGTACAAATGAGGCGTTATCCTCTCTTATTTATACAATCTAGCAGGCACTGAACTAGGGTGTCTTTTCACTGGATGGGTCGACTTCTCATTCTGGGTGGTTATAACCACTTTAATATATTCTGTCTAGGCTGACTTCTCATTCTGGGTGGTTATAACCACTTTAATATATTATGGCCGGGCCAGCTTCTCATTCTGGGTGGTTATAACCACTTTAATATATTCTGGGGCCGATTTTTCATTTAGCCTATTATAATTAGGGTTTGACCAATCCACAAAAGGGGATTTTCTCATTTACAATACCTGACATGATCAATCCACAAAAGGGGATTGATCTAATGAATAATACATCAATAATAATTAGAATACTCTTTGTAGTTATAATATTTCAACATTCCCCCTTAACAAGAAGGGTTTTCTACAACATCATTAGGTGAGAGAGAGAGAGAAGACAACATCATCAACAACATCTTGGAACACTGAATGTTGTATCTATAAATCATCGGAAGTTTTTCTCATCATCAACACAACACAGAGGATGGAGAATCATCAAGACAACATGGAGCTAAAGTAGCATCATCATCTTCTTTAGCATGAGGCTAAAGTAATATCATCATCTTCTTTATCATGAGGCTAAAGTAATCTCATCAACATATTTAGCATGAGGCTAAAGTAACATCATCATCTTCGTCATGAAAGATGAAGCAACATCATCATCATCATAATCATCTTCAACAAGAGGCTAAAGTGGCATCATTATCATCATCTTCAACAAGAAGCTGAAGTGGCATCATCATCATCAACTTCAGCAAGGAGCTAAAGTGGCATCATCATCACCAACTTCAGCAAGAAGCTGAAGTGGCATCATCATCATCAATTGCATCAACATGGATTAGTATAATAATAATACATCATCATCATTAATAACAACACAATGCTGATACAAAATAAAAAACAATAATATCACAGCACAAAGGCTAGCACATCATCACAACAATTAAGCTGGCACATCATCACAACAATTAAGCTGGCACATCATCACAACAATTAAGTTGGCACATCATCACATCACGACGTTGGCACACTACACAACAATTAAGCTTGAATCACAACATAGAAATTAAGCTGGAATCTCAACACAACAATTAAGCTAGCAACAACAATTAAGATGGAATCTCAACACAACAATTAAGTTGGCAACAACAATTAAGCTGGAATCTCAACACAACAATTAAGCTGGCAACAACAATTAAGATGGAATCTCAACACAACAATTAAGCTGGCAGTGCAACAATTAAGTTGGAATCTCAACACAACAATTAAGATGGAAACAACAATTAAGTTGGAATCTCAACACATCAATTAAGCTGGAAACAACAATTAAGCTAGAATCTCAACACAACAATTAAGATGGCAACAACAATTAAGCTGCAATCTCAACACAACAATTAAGATGGAAACACCAATTAAGCTGGAATCTCAACACAACAATTAAGATGGCAACAACAATTAAGATGGAATCTCAACACAACAATTAAGATGGCAATAACAATTAATTTGGTAACAACAATTAAGCTAGCATCACCACACAACAATTAAGCTGGAAGCATAACACTAGGCTGGCATCACCACACAACAATTAAGCTGGAAGCACAACACTAGGCTGGCATTACCACACAACAATACTCCCCCTATCGAGGGAGGTCCTTTAGGACTATACCAAGCTTATCTCAAAAGTGCTCAAACTTTACACGAGATAGAGGCTTAGTCAACACATCGACAACCTATTCATCTGTGCTAACATATTGGATCTTTATGGCTCCTCTCTGCACCATGTCACGGATTTAATGGTAGCGTATCTATATGTGTTTTCGACTTGTCATGAAATACATGATTCTTTGTCATCTTTATATAGCTCTGGTTATCACATAACATCATGGTTGCTTCCATCTTTAGGTCGAATAGACCAGTCAACAACTTACAAAGCCACATGGCTTCACAACTGGCATAACATGCAACAATGTATTCTTCTTCCGGTGCATTGAGAGCAATGCTTTATTGCTTCTTGATCTGCCATGAGATCATGGTTGATCCCAAACTGAAACAACATCGTGAAGTGCTCTTCCTGTCAGAGACACTTCCAACCCAATCTGAATCAGTGTACCTACTCATTTTGAAATTATGATCTCCATTATAACTGAGACCATAATCTAATGTACCCTTAAGGTACCTCATCACATGTTTTGCAGCAACTAGGTGAACATGTCTGGGTTCTACCAGAAACTGATTCAAAGTATTCATGACAAAACAAATATCTGGTCTGGTGTTCGTCAGATACATCAATGATCCAATGATCTGTCTATACAACGTGGAATCAATCATTTCTGACGAAGTGTCGACCAGAAGCTTCAGCTTCGTCTCCATGGGTGTATTCATGGACTTGCACTCCAACATATCAAATCTCTTCAAGATTTATACTGCATACTTCCCTTGGCTAAGGAAGATTCTCTCAGGGATCTGCCATACTTCAAGACCTAAGAAATAATGTATTAGGCCAAGGTCTTTCATCTCAAATTCTGCAACAAGCTTCTTCTTACATTCGGTGATGAGATTTTCTTCTCCAGTTAAGAATAAGTCATCCACATACAATAGCAATATAATAGGTTCATCATTCATAACCTTGAGTAGAAGTTAGAATCATCTTTACTCTTGGTAAAGCCCAAGCTCATCAGGAAACTATCCATCCTTCCATACCAAGTTCCAGGAGCTTGCCTCAACACATACAAAGCTTCCTTCAACTGGAAGACATGAGTCTTTCTATCTTCAATCTTCAAACCAAATTTTCATGTTTCATTGTACNCTGAGACCATAATCTAATGTACCCTTAAGGTACCTCATCACATGTTTTGCAGCAACTAGGTGAACATGTCTGGGTTCTACCAGAAACTGATTCAAAGTATTCATGACAAAACAAATATCTGGTCTGGTGTTCGTCAGATACATCAATGATCCAATGATCTGTCTATACAACGTGGAATCAATCATTTCTGACGAAGTGTCGACCAGAAGCTTCAGCTTCGTCTCCATGGGTGTATTCATGGACTTGCACTCCAACATATCAAATCTCTTCAAGATTTATACTGCATACTTCCCTTGGCTAAGGAAGATTCTCTCAGGGATCTGCCATACTTCAAGACCTAAGAAATAATGTATTAGGCCAAGGTCTTTCATCTCAAATTCTGCAACAAGCTTCTTCTTACATTCGGTGATGAGATTTTCTTCTCCAGTTAAGAATAAGTCATCCACATACAATAGCAATATAATAGGTTCATCATTCATAACCTTGAGTAGAAGTTAGAATCATCTTTACTCTTGGTAAAGCCCAAGCTCATCAGGAAACTATCCATCCTTCCATACCAAGTTCCAGGAGCTTGCCTCAACACATACAAAGCTTCCTTCAACTGGAAGACATGAGTCTTTCTATCTTCAATCTTCAAACCAAATTTTCATGTTTCATTGTACTCAATCTACACAAACATGTGCTAGCTTTATGTTCTTTCTGCAAGGCACTATCTATCTCATTGTTTGGAAGTATGTCCTCTACTCTCTCTGCAATTGTTTCTTCTAGAATCTGGGATTTTGCACCTGTAGCTACTCTGACGCTGAGAATGACTGCTTCATTCTCACTATGGTTGCTAAAATATGATATTAACTCCTCTTATTCTATCACGACAATAGTTTCATCTAAAACTGAGAGTGGCTCAATAACTGATATTGAAGCTAGCTGATGCAGGAGCATCTCAAGCGAGCCAGCGTGGAGACAATGGACAGCTGGAAAAGCGCCAGCAGAAATTTTGAAATATCTTGAATTATTAATGAAGTCATCAAGTGGAGGCGCACTTGTAAAATGTGACCAGACCTTGAGCGATCCGCTCTCGTCCTTTGTAGATAGAAGGCATTTATGGTAGTTAATGCGAGTAGATAGAATTCAATTCTAGATTAGACAGTTTTAGATTGAGAGAGGGAAATGAGATATAGACACCCTCATTGTGTATTGTAACATTGGTGTGAAGAGCATAGAGGAGAAGCGGAGAGCTGTCTGAAGACACCCATGTACAGAGATTTGAATTAATAGAAAAAGCTTTGATTCAAATTCATGGCGTTGTGTTTGTTCTTCGTGGAAGAGAAATGAGTTTCAATTATTTCTCTATCTGAGCAAGAGTTCCTGCAAGGAGTGCAATTGAATTTTCCGCAAGGAGTGCGTCAACAAGGTGTTCAGAGGTTTGTCTCTGAAAGCTCAGGAGAGATAGCTTTCGTTCTCATTTCCACAGAAGTGTAGTCAGGCACAGGAGCCATGCAAGGAGTGCACAGGCCGAGTAAAGTCTCAGAGTTTCAAATTTGAGTGAAGTATTGAGAGACTGTTGCTGCAGGTGTGCGCAGAGTCGAAGAAGTTCAACACTTGAAAGTGTTTGACGGTTTGCCACAAGGAGTGCGAGCAGGGGTTTTTCTAAAAGACTCGAAGTCATGGGAAAACTTAGCAGGATTTTAACCTTCGAAGGGGTTGAAGGAAGGAAAGCATCCAAGTATCTTGAAAATCTGAAGGAAGGCGTAGCAACGTCGGACCGCAGGAGGACGAGTTCTCAAGGAAAAAGACGAACGGTCAGAATTCTCTGTGGAGAATCCGCGAAGTCCCATGAGCCATTAGATCTCACGGAGGAGCAGGGGAGATACGACGAGTATTCCCAAAGGTTCTAAGATCAGGAGGAGTAGGACCGTAGATCCAAGTCATAAGGGCCGTTGGATTTGCAAGCAGATTCCTATTTCGGGATTTCGTAGGTGAAAGTCCCGTAAACTTTGCAACGGGAGTCGCGATATCACGAAACGCGAAGTCTCGAAGGCTAAAAGGACAGTGTGGGGTCAGAGGAGTCAGTGAGGCAGACAGGTGGCACACTATCGACATAGAAGTCAACCACATTGACCATTTCAGAGTTTTGTGAGTTGAAGTCTCGAAAGCCTTGCATCAGGACTCACGAACTCGCGAAGTGAGAAGTCCCGAAACGATGGAAAGTATAGTTGTGGGGGTCAGCGATGAGAACCATGTTGGAGTCTGACATTTCAGGATTTTGGGGAATATAGCATCGGGATTTTGGGGTTCAGGGAGCAGAGTTGCATGTCATCGCAACTCAGGAACTCGCGAAAGATGAAAAGCCGGAGTTGACTGCTTCAGAAGTTTGGGATTCGGGGGCCATAGCGAGCAGGGGCTCGACCATAGGATTCACGATATCACGAAGTCCGATTCCCCGAAGCATGAGGAAGGAATATCACGGGGTTCAACTATGGGTGAAAATTTCCCGAAATGGAAATAGAAGAGTGGTTGTTGAGAGCTCTTCAGGCTAGTGAAGAAAGAAAGATCCTATTGGCGTGAACCTTCCGACTTGTGGGTTGAGGAGGGTGGCTGCGTCATCATTTTTGGTATCAGAGCTCAGAAAGGTTCTTTGCTTTCTGTAGCAGAGAAGAGGAGAATTCACCATGCCGCCAAGGAGAAGGGACAAACAAACACCCAATCCACCATAGGAGAGGGAAATGCCGAGAAGAAGAGGTAGGCAGATGACTGATCCAACCATGGAAAAAGAAATGCATGATTTACATGATAGACTTGAAGACATGGAGATAGCACAGAGATGCACAGTCAGTGCTGGGGATCTTAGTGATTCTGAAAGTAAAATTGAGGCTAAACATGAAGAAGAAATTGCAGCTGAAGATGCAGCAAATGAACGTTTGATTAAGGCTATTGCAAGAATGGGTGCAAGAGAGAAAATGGACATTCTAGTTTATGAGGGAAATCTGGATGCAGAGGAGCTTCTATACTGGATTAGAGCCTTGGACACATACTTTGACTATGAAGATGTCGACGAGGACAAGAAGGTCAAGCATGCTGTCACTAGATTGAAGGGACATGCAACATTGTGGTGGGATGAACTACAAGCTGACAGACGCTGCAAAGGCAAGCAGAAGATCAAAAGTTGGGACAGAATCATCGCGAAGATGAAGGAGAAATTCATCCCTAGAGATTACCAGATTACTCTGTTCAGAAGGATGCAAAACCTGAGATAGAAGATGATGACAGTGAAGGAATACACTAAAGAATTCTACAAGCTGAACATCAGGGCAGGTTATTGGGAAAGCGATAATGAGAAAGTTTCCAGATACATGAAGGGCCTGAGATACGACATCCAGGATGAGATGAGCATGGCAACCATCAGAACGGTGGAAGATGCTTATCAGATGGCTCTAAAAGCTGAAGAGAAGCTGAGACAAAAGCAGGGTCAGAGAGGCCGAGGCAGAAGTCAGCCCAGAGGAAAATCAGTTTCCCAGGATAAAAACCAGAAGCCCAGGGAGGACTGGAAGAAACCTCAGACTCGAATTGAGAGAGGTGGAAGCTCATAGAGAGGGCAACATTTTGAACAGAGAGGAGATTATGCTGATAATAATACTTTTCCTCGTACCAGAGGTAGAGGAAGGGGAAGAGGTGGAGTAATAACATGCTTCACATGTGGAAAGAATGGGCACAAGTCTTATGAGTGTCCAGACAAAAAGAAAGAAGGAGGAGAAGCTCACATCGCTGAAGCACAGAGGCAAGATGTTGAGGCAGAAGATGTTGAAGGCGGAAGATCGTTGATGATGTGAAAATCTCTTTTGACACTAGAGAAGGAGGTGGAGAGTTCAGTCCAAAGAAACAGACTTTTCCAAACTACTTGCAAGACCAAGGACAGGGTATGCAAGGTCATCGTGGATAGTGGTAGCACAGATAATCTCATTTCTATAGAGATGGTAGAAAAGCTGGAGATGGAGACGATTGATCATCCAAGACCATACAGAGTTTCGTGGCTACAAAAAGGACATCAGGTAACTGTCACTAAACAATGTTTAGTTGAATTTAATATAGAAGGATATAATGATAAGATATTATGTGATGTCATTCCTATGGATGCTTGTCATCTATTGCTGGGTAGACCATGGCAATATGACAGGAATGTGATTCATGATGGGAGAATGAACACATACACCCTAGAGAAGAATGTGAGAACTCACATGTTGCTTCCAATCAAGGATAAGGAGGTGAAACCGGAAGTAAGCAACACTGTACTTCTCATGAGTGGGAAGGAACTTATTATCGAGGTTAAGAAGAAGGAAGATCCACAATTCATTATGGTCAAGAAACCGAAGATTGTATTGACCAGCACGAGAGTAGATGATTTACCAGAAGAAGTTTAGGAGCTGTTGGAAGAGTTCGTTGATATAGTAGTGGACGAACTACCTCGCTCGTTGCCACCGATCAGAAGTGTGAGTCATCATATTGATCTCATACCAGGAGCCAGTTTTCCAAATAAATCCATGTACAGATTGACGCCACAAGAGAATGAAGAGGTCAAAAGACAAGTCC
>SNQJ01S0010137.1:65873-98255 GCA_010110895.2 Picea sitchensis
CGTCCCTATGTTTAGTGCATCCATATCTTCTCCATGTGTGTTACGACTAGACACCACATATTTTTCTTATATCTGGTCAGACACCCAAATGTTGGGACATATTTTTTGCATATTTTCTTTTAAATGATCAGGATAAGGCATGCTTCTACCATTCAACCATCTAAATTATTTCATGTCACTATCCCATTTCCTTCTTTTCTCTTCATACATCGTGACCCATGGTCGTGTTACCTCTGCGTTGTAAAAAATGAATTTATTGATGGCATCCATTTAAAAATTCTCTAATGTATACACAAATTCAAAATGAATAGCATGAGATCAAATATATATTATCAAATTAAAGAACGAATTTATTGATGGCATCAAAATTTCTAACTTCATTGATGTATAAAAGAATTCAAAACAAATGACACGAAATGGAAAATATATTGTCAGTTTCAATGTAAACAATTTCTCTGTACTAAATTGACAAAATATAACTAACTTACTCTTTATCAAGCACATTTTTCTGTTCATTTGGAGTATCCCCCCTTCCATTTTGTCCTCATCTTGATGGTTGTCCCAAATGAATTCTCCTTATGTTTCATCAATTTTCTTGATGTACTCACTGGCATAATAGAACAATTTGTATACTATGTACCTCTCTTCCATAGAGCCTTCTGTTTTTTCCCTTTGTCGAACAAACCCCTTCAATTTTTTCATATACCTCTCTCAGAAGAACATCCAA
Source organism: Picea sitchensis (assembly GCA_010110895.2). Taxonomy (NCBI): domain Eukaryota; kingdom Viridiplantae; phylum Streptophyta; class Pinopsida; order Pinales; family Pinaceae; genus Picea; species Picea sitchensis. The sequence goes on from SNQJ01S0010137.1 coordinate 66,601, forward strand.
TGAAATGAGAGCACCCCAACTAATTCAACCTCATAAGGTAGGTGAATTAGAATATGGACTTGAAAGTCCATAAAACTCATGGGAAGTTCCTTCTCAAACATACAAACAATCTTAGCTATCTCTCGACGCCATAGTGGAATACTAGCCATATGAATCTAGCTAGATGTGAACCAATGTACAAATGTAGATAATTTTGATATGGCATGTCACAAGTCTTAGGGGAAATCATGGTTCACACAACCACACACGAACAAAGGATAATGACACTACAAAATAGGCAGACACATCATTAATTTCCATAAAATTGTGAGTGCATAGCATTTTTTACCGACGTCAGTATATAACTAGAAGAATCATGTATTCAACATACATACCCTTAGAAGGTTCAAATAGTGATGAGATTTCAACCCCGAAAAATTCCCATCTACAATGAAGCAACGTTGTAGAGTCGACCCATATAAAGAGGGTTCCTTCAAACCCAATATAACATCCTTTTCCATAGAAATATCATCTTTATTCAAAATCCATGGAACATCACCTTCTTTAAAATACCAAGAGAGACCAACATCTCTTCTAGTTTCGTTTCTTGGCCAATGTCTCTTTTTAGTATTCGAAGAAACAATATCTCTCCTAAAAACCATTGTGTCTCTTTAATTCCAAGATATGTGCCTCCATAAAGAATATGAAACATTTTCTAATATATGCATGGGATCTAGTAAGTCGCCAATCTTAAGATGCTCCCAATATGGAACTTCATAAAATATAGATTTCCTTTTCATCCCAATGGGAATTTTCTCAACATAGGTGTCAAGAAATTCAGGATCATCGAACATAGGTTCCCCACTTGAATCATATAATTCTACCATTTCCTTACCCTTCTCTGTGTCATATTCCCTATTCCAATCTGTCGATGTCATTATTTCAGGTCTCTGTGTTCTCTTTGGTTTACTAGTGAAAGCAGATGCAACTATTCTATAAGGGTGGTATTATGGGAGGAATACCCTCAAATAGTCGTACACCAACTTTCGTAGGTCATTAGACCACCTAGCCTTTATAGAAAGTCCACAACATTTACATCCATGATACCCTTTTGTTACAAGACCTGCGATGTTAACATATACATAACATATTAGTGTCAAAAATATATTTTCACCAAATGAAGTATACCAAATAAAATTATAGATATAAACAAATCGATGAACATTCTTACCAGAGCAAACTCCTAGTCCTGAATAGTCGTGCATGGTGTACAAACATATTATCTAGAATGTAAAAGACCTCTCCATTGGGATGGGTCTTAATAGATCATGTACATGTATCCATTCCCATAATTTCTTAAATTCAACGATCAATGGTTGGAGGTATACATCCATTGTCTTCACTTGTATTCTACCTGAGACTATAAGAGCCAACATAATATGTTCATTCTTCACAGACAACCATGGGGGGGTATTGTTATTGATCACTACCACTGGCCAAATACAAAAGTTTGTGTTTTGAAGGGAATACATGTTAAATCCATCCATAACTATGCTCAATCATAGGCTCCATACTTCATCCTTGAATTTATCGGGCCATGTATCCTCTATATGATTCATGGATATTGAATCTATTGGGATTCACATAACTCTTGGCTCACTTCTACTAAGGCATTCCACCCCTACAACATAGTTAACTGTTTGCAATGAAAGATCCTTTGAATCCTTAGAATTATAGGCATATGCCTCAATATCTTATGAGGAGGACCATGATCTTATGAGGAGGACCATGTGCCTTACCCTTGTTTTTTGATTTATGGTACCTGTAATTCCCACATTCTAGACATATGTCTTTGTTCACATATTTGTTTCTATATAGAATACAATCATTCGGGCATGCATGGTATGATATGTACTCAACACCCAACATTTTCAACATTTGCTTTTCCTCTGCGCAAATATCGGAAAAGCGATTATCACTCGACAATACCTTATTTTTGAATAACCTGCAATTAGTGGGAAACAAAATTTTACACCGCCATTAAGCATGAATAAAATCAACCCTTTTCTTCCTTTGTTGTGTGACAATATTCCTTAAACATTTAGGGGGCTTAATGTTTAATTACCTCAAAAGTGTCTTGAAACACACGTATGACATAACATGCATTGCTTTCAAGTTGCATAGTAACATTGTTGTCCCTAGTTGGATAGACCTTACAAATTCCTTGGACCAAATAGAGGGGTGGTGGAAGCATATTTCAGGTTTTCGTAGAAGGTATCTATTACATCAGTGTCATCCCCTATTTCATTTTGCAAGAATGCATCTAACAACATTCCCTCCATGGCCTGGGTATCCCGCAAGAAATCATCCATACCAACCTCTATGTCATTACCTTCATCCCCAACATGTGAAGAAATAGTGTTACTTTCGAGGTTTTGAATTGGTGACTCAGGACATAGTGGGAATTGAATAGGTGTTTCTTTCAACCATTCTCAGTATGCTTCCTTTATGATCTCTTTTCGTTTAGAAACAAGCTCGCGACTTGACATCGTAGTGGGATGCAATGATAGATGGTAAATATGTCACTCGTAATCAGAGTCCCGATTGTAAAAATATTGAACAATACATTGATAATATTAGTAGCACAATGCTTTTAATATGTTCATTACATTGATAATATTAGTAACACAATTCTTTTAATATGTTCAAAAATTATACCAAACACTTATTATAAGTATGGACATTTTCTTCCCGATAATAAACATGAAGCCAAACTCTTTATAAAAAAAATGTTGAATTAAGAAATACATTTACATTAGTTCTATTGAAAATACAAAAGTACAATTACTCAAACATCTTTTTCTTACGCCCTACGAGGTTTTCTACATTAAAAAGATCAAATTCATGGTGTAATACCGTTGACCTAGGCCGATTGATTGAAGATGGAATGCTAGGATTTTTAGGGTAAATAAGTTGTCCATTTTCATCCAACATCTGTTTACGATATCTTTCTCTCGATAAGAGCTTGCATAATTTTGGGACCACAGGAATATCTTTAGCATATGAACTCAATCCTAAATCTTGATCCTACATAAATCAATGAACAATTATTAAACTACACCTACATACATAACATAAATTCAACGAGATAAATGAATTATCAATAAAACCTAGACGTACTGCAATTGGCGTGAGATAACTTGAAGGAGTTCCAAAGATACGTAATGAGGCGACACCGGAATATGAAGAATTGACCATTTGATATTATAATTTTTTTTTTCATTCATTTGAACCAAAAACCGTAATCTTGGGTAGCATAGAACAATATAACTTCAAAAATAACTTCGAATAAATTTGATAACTTGACATCATACTTAAAAAATCATTTTTTTTTCTACAATATCATTGTTTTTTTCCACCCATCTATACAAGAAATCTCAAACCGGATTTACAAAATATGAAAACGTTACTCGATCCCTGAAAGTATCCTCGAACATAGAAAATGTGAATTTTAAGCTCGTACCCTCTCTCACTCTATTCCTCCTTCCCTCCCCTTCTCTCCCTATATCCCCCCTCTCTCTATATTGCATCAACCCCTCTCCCCCTTGTTGAGGAAAATATATGAAATGATCTTACTCAAGCATTTTCAGATTCTTCTTGGCTAAATAAAAATAGACGGGAATATCAACCTATGTTTATAGCCAACAAAAATAACATCCTAACTCACACGTATTAATTACAAGTGCTTAGACTAGTCTTTTATCAACAAAAAGCTTGTTGAAAATTTACTTTTTATGTAATTTTTTGAACATATCAGTTGCTGAAATAAATGTAACGATAGAAGAAAAGTCACCAAGATGATAATCAAGATAGATGAGACATAAAGAAATTCGTTATTCCATTCAAATTCACGAAAGAGTCATTTTATTTACAAAATCTCATGCATAAATTTTGGACCAAAGTCAAACTTAGAAATCCCTGATGGAACATACAAAAGGACCTCTGACAGAAAACCAAAATTGAACTCTAAAATCTGGATCAACTTGCCACAAATTTCTTCCCACTTGACTCTGCACAATAGCCTTTGTTAGTCATGAAAACTAATTCACAAACATACAAGTCTACACAGACTATCAAAGATAGATCAACACATCTGAAGAACAAGTGTCTGAATGATGTGATTCAGCCCTGAATATTGTTGTCTACAACAAGAACCTGCTATCATAAAAGAGAATTAGGCTTGTGATGAATAGATGAATGAATGAAAACTGAACTATCTCAACATAAACTCAAAGAGTAAACCTTAGTATGCTTTTGCTTCTATCCTCCTCTTGTTCCTCCCTTTCCTTTTGCTTTTAAACAATTTATAATTAGTTCAAGTAGTTCAACCAACTCACTAGTTAAGTTAATTAGAAGACTCAACTAACTTTAGTTAGGGGGAAGAGTAATAATTATAATAAGGGTTATAAATAAATAATAACTAGTATGTGGGACCCCTTGTGACTCCCTTTAGTTCATAACAATCATAACAATCATAACACAACCATTAGTTAACTAAAACACACTTCCTCGTGTCTCCCATCCACATTTTCCATTTGACAATTTATTTCATGATACTTGAAATTATTTCAAAAATAATACTCATATATCCAAAACAAAACATGTTGTCCAAAGATCCCTGAAGTCAACTGTCATAAAACAATAGATACAATAAAAACTTAAAAGCCATATTTTCCACTTGTGATGCAATCTTTCCTTGATTGTAGTTGTCACCCTTCGATTTCCTTGAATTTTCCTTTGGTTGCACCAAGCCCTTGGGCCTAATATCACTGATCATGTGGGAATAGTTGTCCCTCAAATGCATCCGGGAAGACACATATTTGTCAAATCCATTGGAGGGTGAGGAAGGGGCAGCAATGGATTTTCCTTTATCAAGGGCATGGTGGGCCTCAGCTTTCAATCTCTTATTAGCATGGGAGGATTGCACTGGTGAGTGGGGAGAGGCTTGGCTGATATGGTTGTTAGGTGGAGGAGAAGGCAAGGACAAGTTGGGACAGACATGATGTTGGGAGACTGTCGGGTGGAAAATCTCTTGCCATCCATCATTTTCAGGAACCTCGGGTTGCAATGAGACATGAGGGGGCACATGGATACTGGGGGCTTGTGAGACTTGGGAAGGAGGCCTTTTGGGCCTAGGTTGGACTACTCCCTGCCCAATCCAATTGAAAAATCTGGCATGAAACAATTGACCAAGCTCTTGTGAATCATCATCAAAATGTATGGAGAACCTAGGCCTTCTTGGGCCTTGGTTCCAATTACCTCTACCTATGTTTCCCCAACCATGGCTACCTCGACTGAAAAAACTCATTCTTGCATGCATGATTGATTAGAAAATAGTCTTTTAAATAACCGTACATGACAACTCTTAAAAATATGAAATAGATTTGGCTCAGCGATGCATCAGACTCATGCAATCCAATCCATACAAATTATTTTCCTGTTTATCAATGAGCAGGGGGTGAAAAGGGTTTTGGGATATGTAAGGGGTTTGTTTTGAGAAAAACATGATATAATGAGGGGGAAAATAACATGGTTACTGCTCAATGACAACAACAATCAACTGAAAATAAAACCAATAAAACATCACTGTAATTCACACAAGACACTGCCACTTTCAACTGCCTTAACACTGAAATTCTCTTGACTATAATCAATCTCAAAATAGGGAGTGAAAAAAAATGAATATGGGAAGGTGATGGGATTTTTAATTAGCGGAAAATGAAATAATGGAAGGGAAGAAAAATGATTATTGTTCATGAAATTAATTAAGTGATCCATAAAACAATCTGCGAAAAGAGATGCACCAACCATCAATCATTGTGACCAAATAACAATTACTGTGTATTTAACTAGTTCACCGTTGATAATCAAATATCCAACACAGTGCCAGCACAAGACAATATGTATTCCAGACAATCTGTAAAGGGGTTTTGTTCCTTTCATTTATATACTTCACATCTTATAACAATTTTCAAGCAATAACCATTCCCACTCTGTTAGCCATCAAAATCAACCACTTCCCATACAATAATTCAATCAAAAAATATACTCAAAGTCACTTTTCCAAAATTAACAATGAAGTCACACTATCACTGCAATCGGGTCTGTCATTTAAATGCAACAATATTCGTTAAACATATATAGGGGCAATCAACCCAATAATCCAGATTAAATTACAAAACCCGAATTGACATTTAAACAAACAGACAACAACCACCATTCCAACACAAGCTATGCGCAAAATAATTCAATCATGCAAGTGTAACTCTGTCACTATGCAAGCCCAATTCAATGTGACTCTAAAAAGCTGGGCCTTCCATCCAACATGACAGGGTATCAACAACATGCCTGTCTCAACAAATGACCGGGTTGCAACAAAAACATGCTTAAAACTCTGTGGGTATCCCTGAGTGTGAAACCCAAGATATCCATGTTATACACAGTGCACAACCACCAAAACACTACGATGCAACATCTCCATTTAACAAAACCAAGCACACAGTCACATTAATAACTCAACCTATCGTGCTGAGCCAATAATCTAATACAATATTGCTTTGATTTAGTCAAACTGTAATCAACTATGTTTTGTGCAAATCAACTTATACAATCAGAAAATCATAAGCATGTAGTGGATGTAGTTCATACAGTGTTCTTGGTTGTAGAAACACCACACACACAATGCGGTATGCATGAGCAACATCAATCATTTGTAACCAATGCCAACTAAACATCCAAATAATCTTTAGTACAAAAATACCAGTGACTGTGTATCAACCAACCAATTCACCACTGTCGTAAAAATCAATCGGCCTAGAAAGTTGTGGCAACCACATATACCCACGCATCAATTCGAATCAGGGCAACAACCCTCTCAATTAACAATACTGAGTTATTAACCATAAGGAGAGAAACTGTGTGTATTGTGTTGTTCCTAAGATTACACTTAAGGCTCAAAGAGTAATGTCAAGGCATCAGGAATATAAAGGGATGTTTTGAAAGGTGATTTTTCTTTCGTTAGTTGTATAAGAATTAATCCTTAAATGAAATTAATGAGAAAACATAACAAAGACCGTCTTTTGTCGTCTGAGTCAATTTATAAAATCAAATGATGTGGGAGAAATTTTACAAAACCGTTAAACAAAATGAAGCATCAATACACAATGAATATTATCTTGCTCACAGTAGAAGAAAATAAATCATGCACCCTTGAAAAGATATAAGATACAGTGATCCAAGTAGCTTGCAGGTCTTGTATTTACTTACAGTGAATATAGAGGAAACACTGCTCGCTTATCAAATAACTGATAAAATGTGATTACAGTAGATGTAGCATTAAGTTGCAATCACTCACTCATCAAGGAATAACATAAGGAGATATAGAATTATGAAATAAAGGAGAGACACATAACTCAAACTGCACAAAGGTTGGAATCTCAGTCTGCACTTGTATTAATTCTCATAAAGGAGATTTTCTCTATTACATTTGGCAAGAAGCAACCCGTGTTAATTATTTGAAATATGTATTTATACAAAATGTTCTCAATCCTAAGCGATTGGAATTATCCTTATTTCTAAAACAATAAATATTACAAAATGTGAAATTTGAAACACTTCACTTGCATCTCCCCTGTCTCTTCACCACACTGGTAGAGACATTTCTCCTTTGTGTTCTCCATCTTAGAAACAACTGGTCTCTAATCATGATCTGTAAAAATGATGTGCACACGTTATCTCATTGGTTCCCAGAGGTGTTGGCCTTTCCTTGCTCGACACATTTAACACACCTGCCTATGAACTGCATCACCAATATCGACGGCTCTGTTGAGTCGTTTGCCTCAAAAGTATACATATTCTTTTCTAAGTGAGGCAGCCTATCCTCTATTCTACCATCTTCTGAAGATACAGACTATAGCTGTAGACTAGGCTTGACTATCCATTTATTTATCTGGGCAATATCAATTTGTTTCAACTGCAAGATTTCAGCCCGAGCCTCTTTCATGTTTTTCTTGACATTAAGTTGATGTTTTTCTATATCAACTTTCCCCAGAACTTCAAAGATATTATCCTTTTCTAGGTCAAGTGACTCTTTATCAAGTGAATAGAACGCTTCTTCACAAACATTTTTCACTTAGCTAGTCTTTTACTTTAAGCTATGTTAGCCTTTCAGGTATTCAATATTATATTGCCTCTAGTTTGCTCTGAAAGAGACAATATAGAGACCATGGCTACTTCCTCTCTTTCTAATGAAACAAATGCCTCCTGGAAAGTAGGTCGAGCACCAATGGACTCTCTCTCCTTTAATCAAATGTTATTTAAGGATTGGTCTACCACCCGAAAATGGTTTTGGACAACTTCCACCTTAGTAAAAAGGCTTTGCTATGCCGATCCATTTTTTCGCGCACCTCTAGTGCCTGATCTTGGAAAAGTTCCATCTCTACAGCCGTGTTTTCAGTTAGGTTTATTTTTTCCTGTAGTTGTTTTAATAACTCTCCCTGCCGAAAGCCCCATTCTCTACTTGCCTGTGCGTTCTTATGCATTTCGTTGAGACTGAATTTGAGCTGTTGAATTTCCTATCTTTCACATGCTCTAATCTGCTCAAAACCCTTGCTCACCTCACTCCTATCATTCTATTCCACTGTATTTAATTGATTTTTAAATTGGCTCACCAATAGATCCTTCTGCTTCAATTTTTCCTTTAGGTTCCCAAATGAATACTGGTTTTCTATTGCAAAATATCCTAGTGACTCTGCCACATCTGTAGCGAAGCCTGCCTCTTCTAAGGCCTATCCATCAAATAACATCCTATGCATCTTGACAATTGCACCCTCCTTTTGGTGCATTTCTCTTTTTACCACAACCCTCCTCTTCTTGCTGAAGAAGAAGTCAGAAGGGGGCATCTCTTTGACTGAAATAGGTGTAATATATTTTATGAATACCTCTTCGGCACTTGGGTTCCCTCTAATGAACTGTAAAGGTGTGATAGATTGGACAGGGGTGCCTATCTCTGTGGATGGTTGTTTCCCGGTTGTGTCTGTAGCTGATCTTCCTGGAGTGGACGGTGGATTTTCTTCTTCGTTTTCTATCAAGGCCTCAGTCTAAGATTTAGCTTGATCACTTGGTGGATTAGTCAATCTGGTGTCCCCTTTATGAATCAAAACCTCAGTCTTATCCAAATTTTCTTGAGCATCCTATCCACTGGAGCTCCTTGTTTCTAAACTCTGGACCTCAATTTTCTGTGTAGCTAGGGGTATTGGGGTTTCTCCCTGCAAGACTTTCAAAAGAATATTTATTTTATGCCTTTGGAAATTATAGAATTAGACCAATTGGTCTGGAGCTAGAGTTTGGACTCAGATCAAAAATTCCTGATAGGATCTTGCTCCTCGGAATATATCATCATGGGGAGAATCTTCATGCTCATACCTTTTCAAATTGTAAAAGGCCATATGATTTCCTACGATCTTTTGAGGATCATGTTTCTTGAATTCTATATTGACAAGTTTGATTTCCTCTAGGGCCGCGACCTCTACTTTTGAATGGTCGAAATCTGACAGTGAAAGCATACCAATATGCAAGGGAAACGTGGGCCGTACATTTTTCTGTATTGCCTTTAGTTCCTTGCTAATTCCCCCAAGTACAGTCTGATGTGCTACTTCATGGCATACCAATCGATCTGGTAGAAAATTGGGAAAGGCATGCAGAGGAACCGAACAACCAAAAAACTTGATATAATAAAAATTCTCTTCAATGTACCAATCCGCTATCTTCCCCATGTTGGTTACTATTTTGTCAGAAATCCTGGGAGGTGGGCACCCATATATGGCAATATGCATCGACACCACCACATAATTGCATATTTCATAGAAGAAATATTCTGCTTTATCTTCCCATAGCTTCGAATGATAAAGATGTATTGGTTCGACACTGGTTTGATTCCAGCTCCATCCCATCAAAGGGAAAGGTGTCATAAAACACACAACATCCATAAGGTATGCAGACATGTAAAATGAGGTAGGTCATCCTTTGGTTTTCAATGTCTGATATTCGACAATTTCCTTGGCCAATCTGTCTGATAATATCTTGGCCCAATTCAATTAAAAACCCTCTGCAACTTCGTGCATGATCGATACCCATGATAACAGGAAGTGGGCAGAGTTTTCCCTCTAAAAAAGTCTACAAAGAATCATGGCCACATACATCATATGAGAGTCTAATTATGCAGTGGCGTAAATGCCATGGGTCTCTGCTCTGAATTTCTCAGGGCATGCCCACCAATCTTTGATCAAGTCAGGGTAATTCTTTACACCTTCTGGACACTCTTCTTTATCGAACTCCTTTAAGAAAGAAGTATTATAACTGTGTTTGAATGCTGGGGACAATTTGTACATCACCTGTATATGTTTTGGGAAGAAATATCCAACAACAAATTTCTATGAATTGTAGATGGTCCTGGTCACGACGTCAACGTTCTCTAGGGCCTAGCCTATCATGTCGTTATATGGCATGAGCCTAACCGTTTGGCTATCTTATGTAGCTATGATTGGGCTACGTATTTGAGCTTTGTCTCCTGAGTTTCGGTCCCCTCATCATCTGACTCTTCTGGACAGTTGTTCAGCTCGTACTGCAGGATATCACAGGCCTACATCCAAGTTTTTATGGTATCCACAGCTCTCGGTGATGTGTCTGAGAGGACATATGTGTTTTGGTTTGAGCTCTCACCAGTCCCTTTAAACTTTTTTCATGGAACCATGATAGTAGTAAACTCAACATTGCGTTATTTGTCAAGGAAAATGCACAAAATTTATTATCTTGCTAAGCTGCTCTGTGAAAAATGCGAATGTAACTCAGAATGAAATATCTTCTTCACCTTAAGTGCATCAATTTGTGTATACCTTCATTGACAATGTGTTTACTTCCCTTAATGAAAATATTTGGGCGATGATCTAGGATCTTATTTGAAATCATTCATTTGCCCTAGATTGGCTATTAATTCCATTAATGGTTGGTGGTTCGTGATCGGTAAAAGCATAGATGAAATTTGAATTTACCCGAAATACGACTCAATGAAAACTTAACATGAGATAAGAGTGTTTAACGTGTTAATTAATCATGTTTAACCTGTTAATTAATCATGTTTAACCTTAAATCTTTTCGTGTCTTTGGACCTCGGGGTATCTGCTAACAGCTTGATATATGATTTCTGAAGCTCGAAACCACGAAGTGATTAATTATTCGCTAATTTATTTTTAATCTTTAATTAACTTTACTTAGTGCTTAAGTTATTTCAAGAGTTCAGGCTTCGTGAATTTAGAAGGTGATGTATGGTGAATACTCGAACTCTGAGTGTGCGAAGTTATTAGTTACCCTTAATTGAGATTAGTTTAAATAACCAAGGTTTAATATTTCGGGACCTCTCACTTTGTAAATTCACAAGTTATAACTTTGTCGCTTCCCCGAAGGGCCACTTCCTGCGGTGACATGTTAAACCTTAGGGAGGTATACGTGTATATGGTGACTACGATCAAACACCTTTCGCATATCGGGACTTTGAAGGTGAGGCATGTTAAAACGCCTGAAGTATGAAACTCCAAAACTCAAAACTCTGAAGTATTCTTTAGTGATTTGACTCTTTAAAGAGTAGGCAGCTCCATAACTTCTAATAGATTAGGATCATTTGATCGGATGGAAGACTTCATCAACAGTGAGAATCAAGCGCGCGTTGTTTTTATTTAAACAAGAATGAAATCTATTTAAAGTCTAAAGTTTAGAAATATATATGTGTTACAACATATTGAATTATGCAATTAACAATGCAGGGTTTACCATTGTTATAACAGTGGCAGTAACTAGATGCCAAACCAACACGACTGTCATATGACCAACTGGGCGAGTGTGTATTCAAATTAATCGATAATACATTCAATCCACAATAACCCATAGTAAACTTGATAGGCCAGACAATCTTCTCTATAAAACTCCAGACTGGAGGGTTAAGGGCTTTCTCTGTAGCCAACACAGGGAGAATAGATCAAACTCTGCGTAATGGTGAAAACTTTGAGGCCAACGATGCACACACAGGAAGAACCACGACTCATTCATGGACAAGTAACAAATCTATGATAGGGGGCTATAACATAGGAGCAAGACTACAACTCGGCCAGTAACAATTCTTAACACACACAAGGTATAACCCTCGTGGTTCTCCAGTCAACAACCACAATGATGAAGTGAATATATGGCCAAGAACTTAACAAAATAATCCATTGCGTGACCTTTTAGTGGTGGAAACAACTAATGCTCTAGTGAAAAAAACACAGTGACGCAGAGTGTCTCCAAAAAATCAAACCCATAAAATCCAGAGACTGGACAAGTGATGTGAATGCGCGAGGACAGCCAACCGACCCAAGACCAAACAAAAACCCTCCAACTAAACCACCATGGATACCCCGGATGACCAACAACTTCTATGAATTCAAGACTATTACAAAAAGAACCATCAACGCTTCATTCCAAGAACACAAATTTACACAGTTGCAATGCTTAATGAAACACAAACCGATAGACCCGAGCCATTAATCATTTCATAACCAGAGTAGACTCATGAATGGCCAAAAAAAGACATACCTGTTAATCAAACACCTTAAAACACGATTTGGCCGAGTAGTTCCTCTCTGCTAGGTAGTCGGAGCATAACCACAACAAAACAATTGAACAATAGCTCGATTAGGGTGGCGGCCAACGAAGGAGAAAAGGTGACATGCAGTAAATGCACGTCGCCTACATTCACAGTGCATTAATTCCCTAGTACATGCTAGGGATATTTCCATCGACACAATTAATCAACCATGTATCGAAACCATCACCCATTAAAACCAACAGCGTGGCCATATCACATTTCTAACTTATGCCATAAAATAATTCAACCAAGTTCCATATAATTCAACAATTTGCATAACCATTAGCATCTATTACCTTGCCAAATGTGCCACCAACATTTCATACCATATGCATATTAACCATATAACTCGATCAAATCGCATAACTATTACTTGCTAGGTAGGTTTTACTCATAATCATTTAAATATTTCATGCATATAGTATAGCATAACTCAAATTCTTCCTTTTGCATTTGTTTCAACTTTTTTCATTTATTTTCAATTGCTTGTATATGTTACTAACATGTTAGTTATGCGGGTTTTCCAGGAATGGGTAGCAGTGGTGTCAATGAATATCATAGGTCGTAGTAACACAAAGAACCAATACTTCATAAGCCTCAAACTATAGCCCATAAAAAGATATCTCATTAACCATGTAAGCCATGTTGAACATCATCAGAACATCACATATGAACATATCTGATCTCCAAAATACAAGGGGATCCAACCTACTAGTACTATTTAACTTTTAATAATAATAGGCTTTAGCAACACTTTGTGGGCAAAACGTAGTTGCGATTTAACCATCAACAAACTGGCGACTCCACGGGGAAATTTGTTTTCAACAGATTTATAACTCAGAACTCATAGTTTCGCAGACTGAGAACAACAGGCATAGAAGGTAAACCAAAAATATTATGAAATAGGGGGAAGTGAGAAGATTTAATGGAAAGATGATCGGGGATTTGGGAATAATTCATGAAAAGTGTTAAGTATGAGGGGTTTTTACCACTGTATGCATAATCATTCAACCATAATCTTCTCTCTAACTTTTAGAATTTCTCTTAAAATATCAATGGATGAAGAAATGGCAAGAATAAGTGGGAGATAACCAATCCTTTATAAGACAACAGTGGAAATATATAACAATTTCTAGGGCCCTTCAGAGGAGACATCATAACAACTGTGTAAGCTTGATTGTTATTGGGTAACAATGCTTTGCAGGAGTGTCACTGTGGCAGAATTGATCCAACATCCTATTTGACCAAATTAACCAAAGATAATAGGAAACAAAATCACGACGGAAGTAAAGTTGCAGAAACTAAAACAACAACAAGAAATGACATAAATGAACACAACAAGGAAAGAAAACTTAACTCATAAGGCATAAATCAAAGTACTGTAGGCATAGAAAAGAACCATAAAAATTGAAAGCAGAGCTAGGCTACTAGTATACAGAAATCCAATCAACATTAGAACTTTTCATGCTGGCCCCTCGCAATACTTCAAGCGAGGACTGTTAGTGTTGTAGGAAAACAATTGTCTTTGTAATTTCCTTAAAATGTATGAGTTAGTGTCCAAGACAAAAGTAGTTTGGAAAGGAACCAACACTTCAAATTCTGATGTAATTATCAACCCTTTGATGCACATGATTAAATCATCAAGATAAGCATGGAGATTGACCAATTCATTGAAAGTTGTGTGTATAGGCCTTTTAAAGGCGGTACTTGCATAAAATAATCCAAAAGGTAGGCATTTGTAAGGAATAATATCGCAATTAGTAATAAAAGTGGTTTTGTGAACATTTTCCCCTTTTAATTTGATTCTCTTGTAACCAAACAAACTGTCAATTAAGGGCCCTAACTGTGACTCTACAACCTGTTGCAAAAACATTTCCATATTGAGAGGAGGAAAGGGATTTCTCATAATCGCTTGCCTGGAAGTTAGAAGACTAATACATGTTCTAATATTATCAGTGGTCCTCTAGGCCGATTCCCAATTTGAAACCCATTCAGGGTGGATTGAAAAAAACATTCCAGCCCTTAAGAAATCTCTCAACTCCCTTCGAAAGGGTGCTTCCAGTGTAGAGTTAACAAGTTCTTGTTTTTTCCTAGCTAGTTTCATAATATGTTGAACAAGACCAAGATCAAAACCACTAAGATCCTCATAAGACCAAGAAAAAACCTTTTGAGATTCACTGAGTAGCCCGGTGGACCCCATCTCTTCTTTATCAAAACATTGGACATTTATTTTAGCATTCATTGAATATTCAGGTGTCCTAATGTTCAGGAGGATGGTTTCAACCACCTTCTTTCGTAACTCCTCTTCTTTCTATTTTTCTTTATTGCCTACAACACTCAATGAAAATGAACTCTCAAGAGGAGTTAAGCCCTCGAGAATCTTATTATTTTCTATGGATATAATCTCCTCGAGCTTAAGAGGTTCATTTTGAATGATAGCACAAATGCTCTCATCGTTAGGGATGGCCTTCCAAGATCCTTCATTTTCAGGAATACATGGACGATGTAGAGATTGAAAAGAAAAATCAGGCCTGTGAGGCAAAGGTTGTTGATTAGAAGAGGTTGCAATGATAACTAACTGATCAGCCATTGAATTCAACTCCTTCTTAACATGAGTGATGTTGAAAGATAGAAGGTTTGAGAAAAGTGACTAAACAATTTGGGAGTATCGTTCCATCAGCTTGTTACTAGGAGAGCATATCTTATGTATCAGGTTCACAACAAGCTTAGAATTTACAAAAACTGAAAGGTGACCACAACCAATATTAATGGCATTCTCAATGCCTAATAATAAAGCTTCGAATTTAGCGACATCGTTTGAACAAGCAAAATTTAACATGTAAGAAAGATTATGAATTTTCCCTGCAGGAGAAACCAAGATAATGCCAACCCCATTACCTTCACTAGAGCATGAACCATCAAAGTGCATATGCCACATACCATCATCTAAATCAATTCTTTCCAAAGGAATATTATCCTCTTCAACAAAGATGGAATACACTCCTAGGTATTCTTCGATATAGTTTATGCTAGATTGCATAACACTCTCTATGTACAGTGAAATTATTCCTTCTCTAAGGACTATAATTTTCTTACCATTCCAAGGAATGGATAAATGCATCCCATTGAGTGAGAGGTATCCACCTGTTAGGGATTTCCAATCTCTCCCCAAGATATTTGAGTAATTTCTTACAGGCATATCAATCACCTGAATGCCGAGGGTTGTCCTTATCTCAGGATCATCACATAAAACCAAGGTTACAACTTTAATATTACCTATGGTTGTTTTTTGTAGACTATTATAGGAGAGCATGCTTCTGGGATTTTCATTTGTACAAGACAAGACTAGATCTTCCATAATAATCTTCGACATCACACTTGGGCCCGAACCGCCATCAATGAGGTAACAATGGGCAATATTATCCATGATATTTACAAAAATATAAAAGGGGGGATTTTTTACAGGGTATCTAAAGTTATGTACACCGACTTTATTTACAGAAGAATCCTCTTCGTCTACCTCTTCAGAAAGATTGGCTACAACGAAAGATTTTCCTTCCATGAATTGTTTCAGATGCATCTGTTGTTTAGGGACGACAACCATGTANTTTGACTCTCAGGATCCTTAGGAACCTAGAGCATAGCAGCGGTGCAGGTCGAGCTTGGGCTAGAAGAACTGCAAGGAGGGTCAAATTTTCCTTTGGGAGCATAGGCTTTGTTCCTAGTATTAATAACCATAAAATCTTCTGGATCTGCAAAATCTAGGACCACGATAGTAGCTTATGGTATTTTACCAAAGATATTATCTCTGGCACTCTTATTTACCTCACATGTGGTTTCTTCATGGTGTTTCTCGAAAAAGTTACACCAACTCCGAGGCAGGATAGCTTTAGGATGAAAATTGTTTTCAACCGAATTTCTAAAAGGGGGTGCAGAAGAGGATGAAGCTCTAGGGCTGAGAGGGGATACAATACCCTTCCGCTCAAATTCTATCATACGATTGTTCATATCTTATACTAGCTGTAAGAGAGTGGACATGTATGTCTGTCTAACTGATTCTCCCTGGGGAAGACTAGTTCTTTCAAGTTGTTCTTCATACTCAGAGAAAGCATGCATAACAGAACAAAGATTATCAATGGATTTTTCTTCAAGCCTATGATGGTAGGGAGAAGGCAATGCATTGTAGTAATGCATGAAAGAGGCTTGGTTTTGGGGGCAGATAAGTTCGGAGATTTGATTGTATAACTTGGTGAAACACAAATTGAAAGACTTGATGGTCTCACCATATTTATAAGTGACCTTATTGTATTCCCTTAATTTCTCAGCAGGGCTTCTGGATTGCCCATAAGTGGATCAGAACCAATAGATCAACTCCTCCCAAGTAGACAAAATCTTAGGAGGAAGGACAAAGAAGTCAACCACAACCTTTCCTTCCAAGGAATTGATGAACAAGAGCATGTAGGTGTCATTGTCGTTGGCCCCTATGTTATGAAAAGCATTAGAAAATGCCACCAAGTGTTC
This sequence comes from Picea sitchensis, assembly GCA_010110895.2. NCBI lineage: Eukaryota > Viridiplantae > Streptophyta > Pinopsida > Pinales > Pinaceae > Picea > Picea sitchensis. The sequence goes on from SNQJ01S0010137.1 coordinate 83,837, forward strand.
ATTGGTACTGACAATGTTATTCCTTGAAAACTTAGGTAGGTTCTCTTTAAATTTTGGAAGTGGGCGAGTAGTAGGTGCTAGGTTAAGAGGAGAGGACACATGCCATGGTGTGGTTGTGGCGTCCTCTTCGAACTGAAAACGTCCATACTTTTTGATGACTTTGGTGGGGTTTGTGGTAGCTTGGATAGGGATATGGTGGCTATATAAGCTACCAATAACTGATGACGATGAATATTGAGAAGATGAAGCACTTCCAGTGCCACGAGAGCCTCCACTAGATGCCATCCTATGGATGATAGGTGAGGGAAAGAAAGACGAGATGGATGAATCGGATAAATTTCTCCTTAGAGCACTTTGTTGGGAAGTTAACACAACGTTCCTTCTTCCTATTTCAACAATAGGATTGATTTCAAGTAACAAGCCTCTTCTTCTTCTAGAAGCACAAGAATCTAAGGACATGAAAGAAAGGCAAAAACTAAAGAAACAAAAGGTTACTTCTGATTTCTAGGCTGTCTACATATAGCTTCCAATCGTTCTTGAGAACTAATATCTTGTTCAATTGCTTCCCAAGAATGGTTAAGTTCAACACGGGTTCTGGCCCTGTCTAAGATTGTATGAAACAAGTTCAAAGTGATGTTGGTCTGGTCTTGGAGACTGGGCTCAAGATTGGGCTACCTTGCAACATGAACAATCATTAATAGTAAAACAGTCAAAGAATCAATTTTAGAAAAGAAAGATGTATCGATGAAAATTGAGTATAAAAATTAACCGGAGAGATATCAAAGATCTCCTCAGTATGGTCGCCAAATAAATGTTGAGGAAAATATATGAAATGATCTTACTCAAGCATTTTCAGATTCTGCTTGGATAAAGAAAAATAGACGAGAATATCACCCTATGTTTATAGCCAACAAAAATAGCATCATAACTCACAAGTATTAATTACAAGTGCTTAGGATAGTCTTTTATCAACAAAAAGCTTGCTGGAAATTTACTTTTTATGTAATTTTCTGAACATATAAGTTGCTGAAATAAATGTAAAGATGGAAGAAAAGTCACCAAGATTATAATCAAGATAGATGAGACATAAAACAATCCTTTATTCCATTTAAAGTCACCAAAGAGTCAGTTTCTTTACAAAATCTCATGAATTGTTTTTGGACCAAAGTCAAACTTAGAAATCCCCGATGGAGCATACAAAATGACCTCTGACAAAAAACCAAAAATGAAGTCTAAAAGCTGGATCAACTTGCCATAGATTGCTGCCCACTTGACTTTGCACAATAGTCTTTTTCGGTCATGAAAACTAATTCACAAACAGACAAGTCTACACAGACTATCAAAGATAGATCAACACCTCTGAAGAACAAGTGTCTGAATGATGTGATTCAACCCTGAATATTGTTGTCTACAATAAGATCCTACTATCATAAAAGAGAATTAGGCTTGTGATGAATAGATGAATGAATGAAAACTGAACTATATCAACATAAACTCAAAGATCAAACCTTAGTATGCTTCTGCTTCTATCCTCCTCTTATTCCTCCCTTTCCTTTTGATTTTAAACAATTTAGAATTGGTTGAAGTAGTTCAACCAACTCATTAGTTAAGTTAATTAGAAGACTCAACTAACTTTAGTTAGGGGGAAGAGTAATAATTATAATAAGGGTTATAAATAAATAATAACTAGTAGGTGGGACCCCTTGTGAGTCCCTTTAGTTCATAACAATCATAACATAACCGTTAGTTAAGTAAAACACACCTCCTTGTGTCTACCATCCACATATTCCATTTGACATTTTAGTTCATGATACTTGAAATTATTTCAAAAATAATACTCATATATCCAAAATAAAACATGTTGTCCAAATATCCTTGAAGTCAACTGTCATAAAACAATAGATAAAATAAAAACTTAAAAGCCATATTTTTCACTTGTGATGCAATATTTCCTTGATTGCTGCTATCACCCTTCGATTTCCCTGAATTTTCCTTTGGTTGCACTGATCCCTTGGGCCTAATATCACTGGTCATGTGGGAATAGTTGTCCCTCAAATGAATCCAGGAAGACACATATTTGTTAGAGCCATTGGATGGTGAGGAAGGGGCAACAATGAATTTTCCTTTATTAAGGGCATGGTGGGCCTCAGTTTTCAATCTCTTGCTAGCATGGGAGGATTGCACTGGTGAATGGGGAGTGGCTTGGACGATTTGATTGTTAGGCGGAGGAGTAGGCAAGGAAAATTTGGGTCAGCCACGATGTTGGGAGACTTCCATGTGGACAATCTCTTTCCATCCATCATTTTTAGGAACCTCAGGTTGCAATGCGATGTGAGGGGGCACATGGATACCGGGGGCTTGCGGGACTTGGAAAGGAGGCCTTTCAGGCCTAGGTTGGACTACAGCCTGCCCAATCCAATTGAAAAATCCAGCATGAAACAATTGGCCAAGCTCTTGTGAATCAACATCAAAATGTATGGAGAACCTAGGCTTTCTTGGGCCTTGGTTCCAATTACCTCTACCTTTGTTTCCCCGGCCATGGCTACCTCGATTGAAAAAAACCATTCCTGCATGCATGATTGATTAGAAAATAGTCTTTTAAATAACCATACATGAAAACTCTTAAAAATATGAAATAGATTTCGCTCAACGATGCATCAGACTCATGCAATCCAATCCATACAAATTGTTTTCTTGTTTATCAATGAGAAGGGGGTGAAAAGGGTTATGGGATATGTGAGGGGTTTGTATTGAGCGAAACATGATATAATGAAGGGGAAAATAACATGGTTATTTCTCAATGAAAACAACAATCAATTGAAAAGAAAACCAATAAAACATCACTGTAATTCACACAAGACACTGCCACTTTCGACTGCCTTAACACCAAAATTCTCTTGACTATAATCAATCTCAGAACGGGGAGTGAAAACAAATGAATATGGGAAGGTGATGGGATTTTTAATTAGCGGAAAATGAAATAATGGAAGGGAAGAAAAACGATTATTGTTCATGAAACTAATTAAGTGACCCATAAAACAATCTGCGGAAAGAGATGCACCAACCATCAATCATTGTGACCAAATAACAATTACTATGTATTTAACTAGTTCACTGTTGATAATCAAATATCCAACACAGTGCCATCACAAGACAATATGTATTCCACACAATCTGTAAAGGGGTTATGTTCCTTTCATTTATATACTTTGCATCTTATAACAATTTTCAAACAGTAACCATTCCCACTCTGTTAACGATCAAAATCAACCACTACCCATAGATTACTTCAATCAACAAATATACTCAAAGTCACATTTCCAAAATTAACAATGAAGTCACACTATCACTGCAATCGGGCCTGTCATTTAAACACAATGATATTCGTTAAACATATATAGAGGTAGTCAACTCAATAATCCATATTAAATTGCAAAAACCGAATTGACATTTAAACAGACAGACAACAACCACCATTCCAACACAAGCTATGCGCAGAATAATTCAATCATGCAAGTGTAACTCTGTCACTGTGCAAGCACAATTCAATGTGACTCTAAAAAGTTGGGCCATCCATCCAACACGACGGGGTATCAACAACATGCCTGTCTCAACAAATGATCGGGTTGCAACAAAAACATGCTTAAAACTTTGTGGGTATCCCTGAGTGTGAAACCCAAGATATCCATGTTATACACAGTGCACAACCACCAAAACACTATGATGCAACATCTCCATTTAACAAAACCAAACACACAGTCACAATAATAAATCAACCCATCGTGTTGAGCCAACAATCTAATACAATATTTCTTCGATTTAGTCAAACTGTAATCAACTATGTTGTGTACAACTCGACTTATACAATTAGACAATCATAAGCATGCAGTGGACATAGTTCATACAATATTCTTGGTTGCAATAACCATTCGGCCCCAAAAGAAACTAACAATTACAATGACCATTATGTCATTGTGTAGAAACACCACACACACAACGCGATATGCGTGAGAAACATCAAACATTTGTAACCAATGCCAACTAAACATTCAAATAATCCTGAGTAAAAAAATACCAGTGACTGTGTATCAACCAACCAATTCACCACTGTCGTAAAAATCAATCGGCATAGCAAGTTGTGGCAACCACGCATACCCACGCATCAATTCGAATCGGAGCAGTGACCCTCTCAATTAACAATACTGAGTTATTAGACATAAGGATAGAGATTGTGTGTATTGAATTATGCAATTAACAATGCAGGGTTTACCATTGTTATAACAATGGAAGTAACTAGATGCCAAACCAACACGACTGTCATATGACCAATTGGGCGAGTGTGTATTCAAATTAATTGAGAATACATTCAATCCACAATAACCCATAGTAAACTTGATAGGCCTGACAACATTCTCTATAAAACTCCAAGCTGGAAGGTTAAGGGTTTTCTCTGTAGCCAACACAGGGAGAACAGAGCCAACTCCTTGTAATGGTGAAAACTCTGAGGCCAACGGTGCACACATAGGAAGAACCACGACTCATTTGTGGATAAGTAACAAATATATCACAGGGGGATATAACAGAGGAGAAAGACTACAACTTAGCCAATAACGATTCTTAACACACGCAGGGTATAACCCTCGTGGTTCTCTAGTCAACAAACCTAACGCTGAAGTGAAGATAGGGCCAAGAACTTAACAAAATAACCCACTACGCAACCTTTTAGTGGTGAAAAAAACTAATGCTCCAGTGAAAAAAACATAGTGACGCAGAGTGTCTCCAAAAAATCAAACCCATAAAAGCCAGAGACTGGACAAGTGATGCGAATGCGTGAGGACAACCGACCGACCCAAGACCAAACAAAAACCTTCCAACTAAACCACCAAGGATACCCCGGATGACCAACAACTTCTATGAATTCAAGACTATTTCAAAAAGAACCATCAATGCTTCATTCCAAGAACACAAATTGACACAGTTGCAATGCTTAAGGAAACACAAACCGATACACCCGAGCCACTAATTATTTCATAACTAGAGTAGAATCATGAATGGCCAAAAAAAGACATACCTATTAATCAAACACCTTAAAACGCAAGTTGGCCGAGCGGTTCCTCTCTGCTAGGAAGTCAAAGCATAACCAAAACAACAAAATTGAACAATAGCCCGATTAGGGTGGCGACCAGCGAAGGAGAAAAGGTGACATGCAATAAATGCATGTCACCTCCATTCACAGTGCATTAATTCCCTAGTACATGCCAACGAGATTTCCATTAAAACCAACAACGTGGCCATATCACATTTCTAACTTATGCCATAACATAATTCAACCAAGTTCCATATAATTCTACAATTCGCACAACCATTAGCATATATTACCTTGCCAAATGTGCCACCAACATTTCATACCATATGCATATTAACCATATAGCTCAATCAAATCGCATAACTATTACTTGCTAGATAGGATTTACTCATAATCATTTAAATAATTCATGCATATAGTATAGCATAACTCAAATTCTTCCTTTTTCATTTGTTTCATTGTTTTCATTTCTTTTCAATTGCTTGTATATGTTACTAACATGTCAGTTATGCAGGTTTTCCAGGAACGGTTAGCAGTGGTGTCAATGAATAACATAGGTTGTAGTAACACAAAGAACCAATACTTCATAAGCCTCAAACCATATCCCATAAAAAAATATCTCATTAACCATGTAAGCCATGTTGAACATCATCACAACATCACATATGAACAGATCTAATCTCCAAAATACAAGGGGGTCCCACCTACTAGTACTATTTAACTTTTTAATAATAATAGGCTTTAGCAACACCTTGCGGGCAAAACTTAGTTGCGATTTTAATCGTCAACACCCCTCACTCTGTATCCCCCTCCCTCTCTCACTCACTATATCCCCTTCCCACTCTCCCCCCTCTCTCTCCCCCATTGGTGCACTTTATCATTTGAAAATGCACCAGTGCGTTTAATTGGGATAAGCACCGAAGACTGACCTTCGTTATTTCTTCCGCAAAGAAAAACCTCTGCAAACTTTAAATACAAATGTTTTTATTTTCATTATGCAAATGTAACTATCTTACGGTGTGTTATTACTTACACACCACCCTCGTGCATTATTAATTACACGTCGTACCGATGCATTTCAAACTTTTTATCAAACTGACTGAAGTAAGTTAGAAAAATAACGCGCACTTACTATCAATACTTTGAAATTTATTATGAAAACAAATCGGTGCATTATGCATACCACACTAGTGTGCTATACACGAATAACACACAGAAAAATGTAACTTCTAGAAAAAAAAGAAACGCATGTGTTTATCATCAATGCGCTGAAATATACAACAAAAAAATGAGCGGAAATTTGAGTTTTTTTGTTTATAAAGGAAAACCCTATTCATTGTTTTATTGTTTTCCAAATTTTAGAGATGATATTTTTGCAACAAATATTTATCAACAAAGATTTCCGAGAGGGTGGGTTTTTTTTGAAGAGCCAAATTCGAGGAGGACTATTGTAGATCACATAGAAACCTGCCGAGGAGACATTTTAGGTATATGATTTCATTTTATTAATCATATTTATCATTCTCTTATTTGATTAAAACAATTTTCAATGCATTCCCAAAGCTCAAATTTCCTAATTGTTCTTTTGTTTTCTCCATGTATATTTCACAAGAAGAATTTTTTTAAGCACAATTTCTTTATAGGGTTTGGTTATTTAGATATGAGTGTTTCCTATCCATTGCAATGAAACCACTCATTGCATTTCATCCTAAACCGACATGTCGCAGTCATATTTTTGTTTTAAAAAAATGCCTTCGCGGTGACTGGTGCACTCTTTACACAGTAAGCGCACATGAGTGTATTTGTTGTAAACAAAACCATTTTATTTTAGTTCGAAATATTATTAAAAATCCTTTTCGTGTTCGGCGATGCACATTTTACCAAAACACGCATCGGGGAGCATTTATTACAAAACACACCGTTGAGTTTAAAATGGAAAAATCATGGTTTTATAAGGAAATCACCATTTCTTAAATTTCTTCACTGCTCGATGATGTGTAATAAATATTACTTAGGAAGTCGTGTTTTTCTTAATTCATAAAGCACGAGATGAATACAAAAATTTGTAAAACGTTTTCAATTTCACAAGAACATTGTTATACTACATCGGTGCGTATATGTATGTATGACGCTTTGGTGCATGCAAATTTTGTTAAGATCCTGGTGTGAATTATCTTAATATATGCACCAGGTTCTTATTTTTGTTTTAAATAACAATTTTTATATCTTTTTTTTTCCACGGAGATTTTGAAAATTTCAAGGGACAAACAAGGGGAAAACAAAGACATGTCGGTAGGGATGTCCAAAAAAATGTAGAAGAAGATGTTAGAAGAAATGACATAATTTTGTTGCAAGAGGATCCATCCTAACTACAATGTCCATTTGAAGCTCAAAGCATTCAACAATTGCAAATAATTACTCAGAAGTTCTACAACATAGCAAAAAAAATTCAGATCATATAGAAGGTGATGGATTTTGATTGTCTCTAATTGATATCAACAAAATTGAGAAATTATAAAAAAACATATAACGCTCTTGAATTATTTTCCCACACAATGTTTAAAATACTATGTAAAGAATATGCACATCTGATACTTTCTTTTATCAATTTGATGGTTAGCCTGTTGTGTATGGTAGTCAAAGAACAATTTGGCACTCTTTTACTTACTTGTCATCAAGTATGTTTTACATAAGCTCCTATAGATCTAGCCAACTGCAAGAGGTGTTTAAAAATTCAGTCTCTACTAGCCCACAGATGAGGTGTTTAAAAATTCAACTTATATTGAGAAAAACAAATGATAGAACATAAATCAATTCTCATAAACTCTTTGAGTTGACCATGTGAGCATATGTGGGGTGCAGCCTGTCCGCCAACTTAAGTCCCGTGAGAAGTTGTAACACTTATTTGAACTCTTCAAGGACATCACGGGAGTGGCCCGTCTTTCTTGTGAGAAGACCACTATGTAATAGTTAAAATATATTCAATGCAGTGACATATTTGGGAGATTTTTGTGTACATGACATATTTTCCCACCTTATTTTGTTCTTATTCGAAAATACATTAAATGCTCGTGAAAGGAAATTTAGAACACAAGCAAACCAATATCCATGTAATCAATGTGCACACTACACGCATGTCCATTGTAAGTGGAATGGTGCTAGATAGATTGCATTTTTTTTTTGGAGTTTTGGGTTCTAAATTAGTTCAGAACTACATAGCAAAAGGAATCAAGGATGGCTCATGAGATTTTTGTTGCAACAAGAACAATAGATATAGTATTCTCTATTGGCTACCATCTAATAAAGGTATACTATTGTTATTGAAATACTGTTAAAGTGCTCTTAGAGTATTCTCACGTTGATCAAAATGATGTATCAATGTAATGTGTATTGAGTCAAATATGAAAATATGAAAAGAATGTAGTATATGAAGGATAATAGTCAATCTATTTGAGTCTAAAATTAGTTTAGTTGAAAAAAAATGTTGTCTATTGATTTGATTCAGTATTTGTAAAATTCAAGTTAAAAGTGGAGTTTAAATAAAGGAGAGGGTTAAATGTGAGTCTCTAAGGAAAGATATCCCTTGCATCATTGTAATGTAAGTCGGTTTCTAGTCAACAATATTGGTTCGTTTCCAATGCCAGTCCATATCCAATCGACAATATTTAGTTGATTTTGTAGAAGTCTGGTTCCAGTAAAAATGTGTCTTTCTTTTGAGTCGTTGATTCAAATCATGATCATGCAAAGTTGTAGTCAAGTCCTCCTTCATGTAATATCAAATGTGGATTCCATGTATTCTCACATACCATAAAATCGTAAAGAAGCACATCCAAGTTTGACAAATAGTAGAGAACACAGTAAAATATTAAGCACTAATGATGAGGAATTTGGTAGTGGATAAAGGCATTCAAGAAAGATACATCAAATGATGAGACACACACAAAAAATATTAAAAGAAAAGATGATGGCACAATAAATACTGAATTGATTGAGCCACATGGTATAAAATTCACAGAATAGTTCCTGATTTGTGACCTCAGAAGTTAGAAAACAGAGAAATGGTAGGTTGTTCGAAGCATGGTGTTCCACTATAGGGTGTGTGCATGGGAAAGATTATCCTAGGACGAGCCACTCACCACTTTGAAGGCACCAGATAAATAGGTGTAACAATAGGATAAAGAGGACCATTGTTGGGTAGGAGCAAAGCACTGTGAGACTCACTGATTGCACAAGAATTTAACAAATTGAAGACGAAGGATAAATATTAACAATTCATTAGTTATTTTCACACTTGCTCGAGATGAGCAAGGATTTGAGTGTGGTGGAGATGTTGGGAGGCCTCTTAGGCCCTTGTAATAATCATCATATATTATACATAGACACTAGCATAAGATAATATGTGAACACATGTACTAATGTAAGCAAATGTACGTAGGGGATAAATGCATCTAACTAAGGATTAACTGGAGAAGATGCAACCGCTCCAACCGTGTATCTTATGTATATATACTCATGAAGATGGAATATAAAGGCGGTTGGTTAACCTTCCCATAAATACTTCTTGAGTATGTGTGTGTCTTGATGTGTTTTCCCTAATGTGTTCTCTTCTTGGAATGCCTCCCTCTGATTCCATAGACTACAACATAAGGTATGATTTTTTATTTACGTAGTCACGTATATTATACTATATATAAATGTAGATATACTTATTACAATTTATTTCTATGTTTGTAGATGGAAGACGAAGGGGTAGAACATAAAAAACAAGTCGATCATCAAGAAAACATTATGTTAAAAACCAAAGTACAATATCACCTAAAAATGATGAATAAATGAGGCATGCACGCAACTTGAGAAATGTCAAGGGTTCAAATGATGAATGACAATCAATATAATTGAATGCTATTGCAAGTTGTATGTTTTGGAATATTTGTCTCTAAAAATCAGGGATTTTGTTTATTGTACTCGACATATTGTTGGTTGTGGAGCCTGATTATCTTCCAGATTCAGAGGTCTTTTTTTCAGCCGTGTTTATACCCCATGAAAACTTTACACCCCAAAATAATGTACACTCTTCCATGTAGGGGAGTGCAGAGGGGGGTTACCCCCTTTGCAGGGTCTGAGGGAAAGTGAGCCCCCGACGGGGGTTCGGGGGGGAAGCCCTGAAAGGAAAATTTTCCTTGTAAATGTATATTGTAATTTCATTGTAAATATGGACCATTCATTATAAGGTCACAGATCTAATGATATAAATTATGTTAGGGTTTTTTGCCCTAGAAGACAACCCTCTTTGATGAGGGAAATGTATTCTGGCTAAGGATGATAGTGAATATTGTATTATGAGATAGGATACTATGAGAGAACGAAGAGGAAGTTACAGTGGGTTTGTTGTAGGTTGTATCCCTTCATTTGCTGGATAATAATAAAGGAAGGACCTGCCAATTTCTATGGTGGACGTAGCCCACACTGGGTGAACCACGTATATCCGTGTCTCTATTGTATTGTGTATCTTCTGTATTTTATTTCCGCATTTTGTTTTATTTTATTGCTCCGCAATCCTGTTTTTCTAACACATATTGTCCCAATTTCATGAGGACATGTTACCAATAAGTGTAACAATTACAAATTGGTTGCAATTTGATTATTTTACTAGACCTGTACGTTGTCCCTTTTTGTATGACAATGAGTCTCTTATTCATATATAATAAAACGAGTTTCTTATTTCATTGGATCGTCGAATGTTGTAAAATGTTGCATTCCTGAATAAGTAATTTGTGGATGATTTACATTGATAAAAATAATAGAGGTTTAATTCGTTGGATAACACATTAATGCAATAACATAAATATAAAACAATATTATTATAAAAAAATATTTGATTTTGAACTAATTAATTGAAAATTTGTAAAAAACCAATTAATTAAAATATATACATATCAGTGCATTGTACTCTTTAGAAATCATTGTAGCCATGATATAGACATCGATGTGTTTTGAGGAGTCATACACACCGATACATATTAATTATAATAACACACTAACATGTACTATTGAGAAAACACATCGTTCTGTAAACGATATAACATACAATAATATTTATCGTTTCAAAATTGTACAGTGCTCATGTTTGAAATATTAACTGGTACGATAAATTTTTTATTGTGCAATTGCATTATGTTTATTAATCCAACTAAATATTATTTACGCACCGATGGATACTAAAAATAATGTTGTTGACATATTGATACATACTAATTACAAAAGTACTGGGGCACATTCTATATTATTTTACCAAGGCTAACTATAACTTAACTACACCAGCACATACTAATCCTAAAGCACACTGGTGCTATCTATAACTTGATTGCATCAGGGCGGAAAAACACTAAATCTCATAGGTGCATTATAAGAGAAGAATGTGGAACTGATGTGTAGTTATTATAAGAGCATCGATGCTATGCATACGATGAAAAAGGGGGAATCCATGCACATTAGTTATAAATTCATCAGGGAATTTTTGTTTATGTTCAGGTTCGGGGAATTTTTATTATATTACTATATCGATGTGTTTGATTATATTAATGTACCGGTGCGTGTGTTTCAATACTACACCGATTCGTTTTGACAAGAAACACACCGAAAATAAAACCACCACTACAACCTCTGCTCGCGCAATTTTTTTTGGTTATATAGAACATTTGCTAAAACCTCCACACCCAATAGAGGAGGTTGTATTGGAGTTTTTTTTTAAATTTTTTTTAAATTTTGTTACATTAAACACCTCCGCAAAAACCTCCGCTAGAAGGTGTTCTCTGTGTAGTGTATGGATGTGGTAACCTTGTTTAATTTTTTTGGAAGCTCGTCCTTGTCCTTACAACATTTTTTTGGTATTCATTGAGTACAATAATTCAATTTCATAAATAAAACAACAGAGGCAGGATCATGAGGCCATTCGTTTTTCAAGATAATTGAGAATGGTCGTAGCAAGGAAGCCTTGTTCTCTTCGGCAATGGCTTTCCAGATTAATGGACTTTCAATTTCTCAGCTTTCTATTTGCACTTCTGATATTCATTACAACATGTTTGTTGGTTTCTAAAATTTTCAATTCTATCACACGAATACAGACAGTTACTAGAAACAATCTGAAACCCACCCGATGGCATGAATAATTTTTTTCCTCTTCTAACAAATATGGGAGGGCAATTTTTTGTTCTTGTTTTTTGTTGTTGTTGTAAATATTCATATCATAGGTGAAATGACATACTATTTTCCTTATACTACAATATAGATTGTCCTATTGAAAATATTCCTTTGCTAGAAAATTTTGACAAAGGAAACGATGCCTATCACAATTCACAATTCAAGATCATTCCCCATATTTCCAAGGGTGTCGTTACTTGGTTACCTGAGCAATTTGGTTATTGAAATGGCCTTTGTGATACAAGACAACAAGGAATATGGTGCGGCATGATCTTCGGTGGATCGAGAAGTGGGTCCTTTGCAAGGCATTTCGATGATGCATGGAGCATATTTTGTATAGGCAAAAAGAGAAATTTAGTGATGTTGTTGGTTATAATTGAATTGACGGTTTGAAATAGCATGTTGCAAATAGCGTTACCAAAATGATGATGGAAAATGAAAAGAACATTTACCCTGAGAATACACCTATGACAAAGGAGGCCATAGTATGGCTTGCAATAATGTCAAAGCTTTAAAATGGGATGTTGCATGGTCTATAAACCCCAATCCTTCTCACAATGATGCTTTAGGTGTTCATGTGTATTCTTATAAAGAGAATACAAATTCCAACGATGGCGACAAGGAAGTAGAGACATATATTTCAATTAATAAGAAAAAACTTCAGGATGGTGGTATGAAAGTTGTAGCTTAGGGTTGAGCCATAAGACATCCATGCTTCTCAATTGTATCTTTGGCCTAGTATATGCTTGTGGAACTCTTAACTGACTCAGCCTTTCATATTTTTTTTTGTATAGGATGTATATCATAGGTAAACTGAGATGCTTACAATTTTGGAGGATCATTTTAGATGGATACAAGTGTTTTTGTCGACATTATATCAAATTCTAAATTTAGTCGTTGGATCTCAATGTTGATGTCCAATGATGAAATATGTATTTCCCTTAGGCATCTTCATATATATGATGTCATTGTCCTTTTATGGTTAATGTTTATCAAAAAGTATAGGGGTCGATGGGGGTCCAACCCATGAACTCCTATAACCTTATACAAACATCCATTACCATTACTCCATCACATTAGGTCTTACTAATCTATGGCACAAGTATTATTTAAGGTGTTAAATTGTGTTAATCAGGGTTTAAAAGGCTGAGGGGGCGGACACCCGACCTTAAAATATGTATTTTTCATAGAAAACCATATCATATACTGTTGTATATTCCAAACAATCCACATATATTCGTGTGGGTGGTTAAAAACATTAAACATATAGTTTCAACCAATGCCACATCACAAGTATTATTTAAGGTGTTAAATTGTGTTAATCATGGTTTAAAAGGCTGAGGAGGCAGACCCCCGACCTTAAAATATGTATTTTTCATAGAAAACCATATCATATACCATTGTATATTCCAAACAATCCACATATATTCGTGTGGGTGGTTAAAAACGTTAAACATATAGTTTCAACCAATGCCATAATATATGGCGTGGTCGACGAGGTTCGACCCCACGACGCGCCATATATTATGCTAATTCCCTCACTGTTACACCATGGGTGCCTCCTATTACACGGGGGGAACAAATCACATTTAATGTCTGCCTAAGGTTGTGGATGGAGGTTAAGGGCCCATGCCCTATTTAACCAACACACAATTCGAGGCAAGGGACACATGACAGAGTAAGGATTGGTCTCGAATTTTATGCCGAAGGGTATAAAGACTTGGGGATTGCACCATAATGTGTGCCAATAGGTTCCTTAATGGAATTATATGAACTTTATACTCATTTTTCTTGAAATTTCACAAGGAATTTGATGGTGCACTCTATTTCTGAGTTTGAGTAACGTGTAAAAAGGTCATTGCAAAAAACACAATCATTTGAGCATTAAAAACGAGGCCTCAATTGGAAGTGGACCTGGAGATGTAGCCTAAATTGGGTGAACTCCATTAACAAACTTGTGTATGTGGCCTATTATTGTTGTTCTATTTCGCTCAATTATTTGCAAGTGGTTTATCATTAAAGTGAATTTGGATAGATAGGTAATTTCACATGTATTTTGCAATCAACCAAACAATTATTATTATTTAGAAATAAGTTAGTTGTTTATGTAAATTGAATAATAATTAGCATATA
>SNQJ01S0010137.1:131460-154161 GCA_010110895.2 Picea sitchensis
TTCGTCAGTGCATTAATGGATGGCCCATTCGACAGTCAAAGAGGAGTGCTACACGTTCCTGATATGACAGTGTGCTAAACGTTCCTGACTGGAACCGCGTTGCCCAGTAAACACGTCATCTTTTCTTTGGATGGGAAGGATAACTTAATATTATTTTGTGTTGTCACATGTCACATTTGGATATAATTTATATCAACACCTTTCAAGTAACGCATTTCTCTTAATTTACAAATCCAGTGATGAGTTGGCTTGTTCCTTTTAATTTGACATTTAATTTTTTATAAATATTTTATGGGGTGCACGTTTCTTAACTTTGTAACATGAAGAAGAGTATTTGAGAATAATTGTAACCACTCAAATCACATTTGATATTTTGTATTGACACATTTATTATATTTATTGAGTGGATTTTTTCCATTGCTTTTGATAACAAATCAAGCATTCACCATTTTATGTTTGTTCACATAAAAACTTTATTACTATTGAATTTATAGCTAAAGCCATGTTTGCACATAGAGATAAAAAACAAATTAAATTAAAAATAACTATTTATGTACGTGATAACATTTAAAATATTTAGGAACAATAGAAACAAAGATCTTAGAAGAGTCATAGATTGTGGGTTAGAGTTCTCCACTGCAACCTAAACTTTTTGCATCGCATCCCTTTTTGCCCTACAGTCATGGAGGCCGAGGGAGGGGCGCCTCACGCCCCCTCCTACAGTTCCGTAACAGGAAAAGAATAGGGATACTCTCACTTCAAGCGCCCACCCTTTGAACTTCTGGAGGATATGAGGAAAATAATTTGGGAAGACGAGATGCCAAAGGAAAAATCGATGGACATCGATCCGGAAACCAGCCAACCAAAATCCAAACGCACCTGGGAAGTTGACAAATGCATTCCACAAGCCACGACAGCACTGAAGTACACCATTAGCTCTCCAAGAATTGAAGATCAGAGACAATACATGAGAGATTTTGCCCTAATCGAAAAATTCTTAGGATTTTGGCCTTCTGAAAAAGACTTGGTCAAATGGATACAACATTGGTGGAAACCCAAAGGACATTACGATCTCCAACTTGGATCAAAAGGCTTCTTTACAAACATTATGCATAATCTGGAAGATAGGAATCGGATCTTCGAAGGGGGGGCGTACTTCTACAACTTAGCGGGTCTATTCCTCATATTCTGGATGGAAAGATTTAGCCCAGAAACGGAAGACTTCACCCATGCCCCTGTCTAGCTGTGACTATACTCGCTACCAAGGAATTATGGATGGAAGAAATCCTAGCAGGCATAGGAAACACCATCGGAAGCTACATCAAAGCCTCGGAAGAAACCAAGCAAAGAAGGTACACTGCTTATGCTCGTATTTGTGTCTATTTAAACATATCAAAACCTTTTCCTGGAGCCATCATCCTAGACTATCAAGATGAAGAATAGTCCCAAACCCTAGATTACGAGCATATCCCCTTTCGTTGTCGCAAATGTCACGAACATGGACATCTCTTTCGGGAATGCCCCCTAAATAACCCACCCAAGCCAGCTCAGAAAGACTCGGAAAAAAACAAGGAAGGTTTCACCCAATTCACAGGCCGCAGAAAGCAACAAGCTAAGAGGACACCCCACCAGGCCCCCCCTGGACCCCCCACCAAGAACTCCTTTGATGCCCTCCAGTCCACTTCGGATACCCCCTCTCCTTCCAACAACCCTCTGACAACTACTGTCACCGGAAAAACCGTTGCCCTGCCTAATCCCCCAGCTGCGTCCTCTTCCCAACCTTCAAACCCCATGCCAGAGCTTCCACTCATGCTCGGTATCGATATAGGAGATCTGGACACAAACTTAGAAGATCAAGAACTGACAAGCATTGATATGGCACATCTGGAGTAAGCATACTGGAAACAGCAGCTATATATTATCTCCCAGGACCAGCTGCGCAAGGTACACAAGGTCTTTATCAACTCCTCAGCAAGAGCCAACACAAATCTGGGAATACAAAAGGATACCTCGAAAGAATAACGCAAGCCTACAAAAGAAGAGAAGAAGAGGGGAAGAAAACCAAGACATCAACTCATTTAGGACGTAGGCAACTTTCTAGTCAACTCAGGCCAAATAAACCTGATCTCGGAGAGCTTTCTGCCCCTCCCACCCCCATCATCATCATGAAGATACTATCATGGAACATAAGGGGCCTCAACGCAAAGAATAAACAAGCTTTTCTCACAGATAGAATCAAGAAGGGCCAGCCAGACATTCTCCTCCTGCAGGAAACAAAATGCGCAGGAATAGAGGCGAATACCACTTTGCAAAGATGTTGGAAGCAAGCCCAGCATGTGGAGGTGGATGCCAGAGGGGCAGTTGGAGGTATTGCGATACTCTGGAACCCCGCCACAGTCTTACTTAACAACTTCTTTACCTCCAAATGGACCATTACTGTGTCCTTTCGTATTATCGGCTCAAACAAACAAGGCCACATTACAAATGTATATGTCGCCCCTAGACCAGGGGATAAGGAAGTCTTTATGCAACACTTGGAATGGATTGCAGAGCATTTGGGCCCCAGCGCTGGATCCTCGGGGGAGACTTCAACATGATCACCAGGCTAGAAGAGAAGAAGGGAGGTCATCGCTCTATAGACAATGACAGCATAAAGTTCAATGACACCATCGGGCATTTAAAACTCATCGATGTCGAAACAGATAATGGGATGTTCACTTGGTCAAATAGAAGATCGGGGACACAACACATCTCCAGTAGACTTGATCGCTTCTTAATATCTGAAGCTATAATGATGGAAGGCCTAGCATGGAACGCAACAGTCATAGATACCCCTGGTTTCGATCACTGGCCAATACTACTAACCCTCAACATCACTGACACTCCAGGCAAAAAACCATTCAGATTTGAAAATTTATGGTTAAAACACTCGGATTTCCAAACAAATATAAAGACATGGTGGGAGGAAGCGGCCATTCGAAAAGGAACCCCTATGTATCGGTTCCAACAAAGGCTCAAAAACGTCAAACAACACCTAAAAACCTAGAATAAGTCTACCTTTGGCAATATTTTCCAGGCACAGGAAACTCTCAAACAACAAATGCAAACACTCCAACAACAAATCCGTTCACAGTGCCTCACAGAAGACCTTAAAACTGAAGAAATGCTCTTAAATAACCAGCTTGCAGAAAGAAGAGAGTAGGAGGAAGTACTCTGGTGTCAAAAATCTAGAATACAATGGCTAAAAGAAAGGGAAAAAAATACAAAATTCTTCCACAGATCTATGATCCAGAGACGCCAAACCAATCGCTTCACCCACTTAGTCTCGATGCAAGGCATAGAAATTCAACAACATAAGGATATGGAAAAGGAATTGCTAACTTACTACAAAACTCTCCTCACGGAACCTCCAACAGATCGTTCGCAAGCCATAGCGTCCATCCTTAAACGCATTCCCAAGGAGGTCACCAAAGAGAAAAATGAGGCCCTCATGAGACCAAAACATCAAGAGGAGGTCGATCAATCACTCAAGGATACACAACTAGGCAAAGCTCTTGGACCTGACGGCTTCACTTCAAACTTCTTTCAGCATTGTTGGAGCTTCATCCGGGAAGAGGTTTGGGAAATTTTAGAGGACTCTAGAAAATCTGGAAAGGTCCTCCAAGCACTCAATGCAACCTTCCTAACCCTCATTCCCAAGGAAAATTCTTCGACGTGCCCGTCGCAATTTAGGCCTATAGCCCTCTGCAATGTCATTTATAAGCTCACTAAGATAATTTCCACCAGGCTCAAACCCATTCTTCCTTTCCTGATCTCCCCAGAATAATCAGGCTATGTCGAGGGTAGAGAAATAATGGATAGCATAATCCTGGCTCATTAGGTTATTAATTCACTCCACTCTACAAAGAATCCAGGTATGCTACTAAAGTTGGATATTTCTAAAGCTTTTGAAAAATTGAGTTGGAATTATCTAAGATCGTCCCTCCTAGCCTTTGGATTCAACCTAGCCTGGGTCTCTTGGATAGTCAATCTCACCTCCTCAAATCTATTCTCCATTCTTATCAACGGAGTCCCATCCACACCCTTCTCCCCCTCACGAGGCATAAGACAAGGAGACCCACTCTCGCCTTTTCTCTTTATCCTCCTGGCTGAAGGCCTAAGTCGTACCCTCAAGGAAACTATCAGGGACCATTCTTTCACAGGCCTCACACCTCACAACATTTCTACACCCTTGTCCCATAGTCAATTCGTAGATGACATTCTTCTCATGGGTGTGTCCACAGCCAGAGAAGCTACGCGCTTCAAAGCCCTGATAAACCTATTTTGCGAAGCATCGGGGATGGAGGTGAATCTCTGAAAATCTCAAGTTTTCTTCTTTAACACCCCTGTGGAAATCCAATGTCACCTCATGCACCTCTTAGGTTTCTCTCAAAGTACCCTTCCCTCGGTTTACCTAGAAATCCCCCTCATTGACAACCCACTCATAAAATCTTCTTGGGACTCTCTACTTTCCAATTTCAAAAAAAGGCTCTCTCTCTGGACCTTTCGTTCGCTTAATCTGCCTGGTTGCCTCATACTTCTCAAGTCGGTCCTCCAAGCTCTCCATGTTTACACTTTCTCAGCCCTGGCAGCCCCAACTTTTATTTTAAATACTTTAAGAATGCTTCAAAGAAGCTTTCTTTGGTAGGGCCTTAAGGAGGGACGGAAAATGTCTCTGGTCAGCTGGAAAAAGGTCTGCACCCTGGAAAAAAATGGGGGACTAGGACTACGGGACCCAGTCATACTCAAAAAGGTCATGAATGCTAAAATCTGGTGGAGATGGTTGAAGCGACCACAAGACTTATGGGCGCACTTATGGAAGAAGAAATATACTCCCACTTGGCAGGAAACAGAGCTCATTAGATGGATTGGACAAAACTCGGGGTCGTTGATCTGGAATGCCGCCAAGAACAATCGTGAACTCATCACAGACCACTCGTTCTGGGAACTACAAAATGGCACTTCAGCTAACTTTTGGAGTGACTCTTGGAAACAACTCCCACCCCTAA
This sequence comes from Picea sitchensis, assembly GCA_010110895.2. Taxonomy (NCBI): domain Eukaryota; kingdom Viridiplantae; phylum Streptophyta; class Pinopsida; order Pinales; family Pinaceae; genus Picea; species Picea sitchensis. The sequence goes on from SNQJ01S0010137.1 coordinate 136,509, forward strand.
ATAATGATCAGTCTTTCAGCAGCATCACCCCCTATACCAATGTTGTTGGCCTTCACAAAGTAATAGACTTCTCGCGACCTTTTGATCCAGGAGATATCTAGCGTACGTGGAAAACATCACATGAGCAACTGCACATTCCACCACAGATTAATCTTTGTCCCCTGCAAGCACAACTGGATGCGAGGAAAATTCCTAGCCATCATGGCAAGGACATACTCAGATGGGGCCATTCAACTACAGGTGCATTCAACATATCAGAAGCCTACTACTTAAAAGAGGGACACAAAACCATACCTCAAGAGGATGTTTGGGGAAAAATATGGGATATGAAAACATGGCCGAAAATTAGCACCTTTCTCTGGCTAGTGTCACACAATAGCATCCTCACCTAGGACAATCTCTGAAAAAGAGGATTCATTGGTCCTTCCTGGTGTCATTTATGTGGACAAGAGGAAGAAACACAAAATCGCCTTCTTAATCTTTGTCCTTACACCTCTTGTATTTGGGATCAGAGTGTCAGGATCATGAGAACCTCGGACAGAAATCGCATAGGCTTAAAGGAAACTATAGAGGGATGGAGAAGCTCAATATACCAGTCACCCATCCTCAACAGAATTTGGCAACTGCTACTGGTCTTCATCCTTTAGAACACTTGGAAAGAAAGAAATGGAAGAATCTTCAGATCAACCACTCAAAGTTGGCAGGAGGTTTGGATTTTAATCCAAGCAAATATCAATGAAACCCTCTCGCTACAGAAGTGGACAGATCAGGACCTCACACCCCCTCAGAATGAAACTCTCATCCTCCAGGATTGGAAGATCCACTTCAATCATGCGCCTGAATGATCATTAGAAATGGCAGGAAGTCACACAAGCCCGACCCACTGGGAGTCTCCACCTAAAGACTGGTTCAAACTCAACTTTGGCAGTGCCTCCAAAGGGAACCCGGGTCCAGCAGACTATGGGGCAATCATTAGGAATGACAAAGGTGAAATAATACATCTTCTTGTAGGTAACATGGGACAGACTACCAATAATGTGGCGGAAATTTGGAGTCTCCTTCGTGGACTGCAAGTGGCTGCAGAGCTAGAACTTTTTCCTCTCATAGCAGAAGAGGATTCGCAAATTGTGATTAACCTTCTCAAGCACCTGGTTAACGATACAAACCTGGAGAAAATCTCCCCAAGATAGAGACTATTGAACGGTCTTTATAGAATAAACTCAATCCTTCAGCACCGACGGGTAATCCTCCCATCACATGTCAGAAGAACAGCCAATCAAGTGGATGACTGGCTTGCTAATATGGGGGTCGATATGGGGGATGAGGTCCTCTCATGCTCCCCTGATAGTAATCCCACGAGCCCTACTGTCATCGCTTGCAAGAACCTGGCCCACACTAAAGACTGACCCCTGAATGGGGTGCCTATATGATCATGAAGGACGCAACACCACAACGAGCCACCCGACCAAGCCACATGGCCATAGGTGGAAACCCCATGTCACGTCCACACTCGTAGAAAAGAGCCACTCGGCCAAGTCACTTGTCCATGGGAATCAAACTCACGTCCCATCACATGGGCACTTGTTGGCTGGCAAATTCCCCACCGTCACCTAACCTCCCACACGCGCATCCGACAATCTACATACTTCAACACCTTACCTCCCTCGTGCGAGTCTTCATGGTGTTTCACGACGAGACTTACCGGTCACCTCCAAGCCATTTTGCAGAGTTCTCTCATGCTCCCTTATTTCGAAGCAACCTCCCGGAAGCTCATTTCACTCACAGCTATGATCCTTCGACCTGGTGCGTTTCTCTCTAGAAAATTTTGGAGTTTGATGGTGCTTACCCTCCATCCGGGTGGATTCTGGTGCGTATAGACCCTCCCTTCATGCCACGGATCAGGGGTCGATCAAGGCGTGGTGTAGCCTGGTATCGAGCCTGGGGCAAGGAACCTCCTCCTTCAGTTCAGTCGCGCACGGCCCAGAACCCTTCTCCAACCTTTTCCCCACATTGCACTTTGGCTTCTCTCCCTCCTCTAGCTCTGTTAAGCCCTAATATTGGATCATTACCCCTTAATTGGGGCATATTAGATTAGTAATGTTATTTTATTTATGTCGGCTTTAGGCCATTAGTTGTAATTATACCTCCTAGTCTCCTATATATACCAAGGAGACATTTTCATTTTGAATCATCTTGTGAACATTTAAGTGGGGTAAAGGAGAGTTTCCCCTCGAAGAGCTTATTATCTGAAATTCTCTCTTTTAGTAGATTTAGTACTTTTATGGGATTTTCTATGCTATATTGATATTTGGTTCTTAACATATGGTATCGAGCTCAGGTCTTGGGGTTTATTTGCTACATATAGGGCCTGTGGGATTTCACTACTCTTTTTCTATAATGTTTGGAAAGAGCGACTTGGAGGATATTTAGTAGGCGGATCATGGTATGTTGGGTTCAAAATTTAGGTCCTAAGGCCCTATACTGAATCACATTTGTAAAATGTAGGGTTCTGGAGTCGTCTTGAGCCCGAGTCGTGCGGAATTTTCGCTATAAAACATTTATGTAATGTTCGGACCTTGATCTCTAGAGGATATTTACAAAAAGTAGTAAGGTATAAATTGCAAAATTCATCATACGGGTCATCCTTAAATTTGTATATACACCACAGTGTAAAGATAGAATCTGACTAGTCCTTTTGATTAGTCTCAAGAAGGTGTTCGAGGTAAAGCAATCATAACTTCTTCTAGAGTATCCAAATTGTGTGGGATTGGTTGCATTGGATTGTGGGCAATCTGTATTTTAGTTGCAAGTTTCAGAAATTTATGTCAATTATTTTGTGTGGGGAACTAAGTGAGATCTCTAGAAAGGCCAAAAATCAACAACCCAGAGTTGTGGGGAAGTTCTTGTAAATTCCACTTGGCACATCCAATTTTGATCAGGACTATGGCATTGCAGAGAAGAAAAAAATCATAAAATACATAAAGAGGAAAGTTTCATACCAGGAACTTGGGAGATGCAATAAAAGGAAGATTGTCTAAGCAGAACCACCTCAAATCAAGGTTCAAAAGTGATACTTGTATACCACCAAAGGAAATTCACATAAATAAGCCCTCGGAAAATCCTACTTGGACTCTTGATGAAGGTGAAGAAGAAATGCATAGGGACATAAATGAACTACAAAATAAGATGGATTCAATGGAAGCTAATTTGGATACTAAGATGGATTCAATGGAAGCTAAAGTTGGATACTAAGATGGAGTAATGGTTTCACGAGGGAGATCATGGAAGTATTGAAAAATTTAAGAACTTGGAGAAGACACACGGCGAAAATGCATCCCATGAAATTCATGATGAGGACACAAGAAGATGAATCAAGAATAGAAACTCCAACTTTGGTTTGAAGATAATGCGTTCCTAAGGTTATTATGAGAACTTTGATGTAGGACCCAATCACATGGATACTTAGGATGGAGCAATTCTTTGATCTCCATAATGTGCCACATACAAAGAGTGCAATTGCTTCTTTATATTTATAACCTAATCAATTTTTGTGGTATCGATGGTTTTTTTATCGCAAATCAATTGTCACTTGGGAAATTTTCATAGAAGAAATGATAGCACACTATATGAGGATACAAGGAGCAATACCTTCTTTAGCCAATTGATAAATCTCAAACAAAGGGTTCGATTCACAGAGCACATTGAGAACTTCCAAAGATTGAATATAAGGTAACTAATATTCCAGATGAGCATGATTGACCTAGCATTCATAGGAACTTTAAAGGATAACATTCAACATGAGGTTAGCCTTTAGGAACCCAAATCATTCAGAATGCATTTAAAGGTGGCAAGAAATGTTGAAAGTAAAAATATAGCTATGGCTACTAGAAGGACCAATCACAACATCTATAGAGAACAATGCTCCCTTCTTCTAAAACACCTCAGCTACAAGTTGACGCCTCAACAATTGGAGGAAGAAAAACAAAAGAGTTTATGCTTTAATTGTAATGACAAAGTCTGATGGGGACATAAGTGTGGTGAAGAAATTATTCTACATAGATTGTGAAGAGGAGAAGAACAAGAACAAGAAGAACCATCTCAGATGAAAATGTAGAAGCAATTTTGTTTGAGGAGTGTTAATTCTAGTCAATTCATTACACAATATCGTGTAATGTATTGGGTAGAATTAGCACTCCTCAACCCTCAAAATCGAGAAGGGATACATCACAAAGAAAAGGTAATAGTCCTAATTGATTAGGTATATAATTTCATTCACTATAAATTAGCCAAAGAGATCTCAATTGCTTTGTATATCCGGTAGCCGGTTTCAAGTAATGATTGCGGATGGAGGGACTATCAATTTCTCGGGAAAATGCAATGAGATCAATCTGCAGCAGGGAATATGTAATAGATAGTCCAATGATTGCTATACCATGGGTGGTGCGGATGTTGTTAGAATCGATGGTTACAATCATTAGGAGCGATGGATTTTAATTTTCAAGAACTTTTCATGAAATTTTCATTGGAAGGAAAAGAAATTGAGTTAGAGGTATCACAAGGAAACCCGTTAAGGTGATAAGCTCTAATGGCATGACAAAATTATTGAAAAAAGAGGGCATCAAAGGCGTTATTGCACAACTATGTTCACTAGATGTTCGAAACATCTAAGCCATCTATTCCTCAAGATCTCAAGGATCATTGATAAAATTCCAAAGTATTTGAAGATATTGCCAAAGGGTCTTCCACCCACTCAATCATGATCATGAAATTCACCTGGTCACGGGTGTTCCTCTAACATGGGAATATCTGAGATACCCTTAAGCTTAGAAGAGTGAAATTGAGTGCATGGTTGAAGAAATGTTAGAAATTTTGGAATTATTAGACCTAGCCATAGTTCTTACTCTACACCGGTGTTAATGGTATTCAATAAAGATAGCTCATGGCGTATGTGTCCAGTTATAGAGAGCTCAACAAGATCACTAATAAAGATAAGTTTCCCATTCAGTCATTGATGAATTGTTATATGAACTACATGGATCAATTTATTTCACAAAATTGGATCTTAGTTCAAGGTATCATCGGATCGAGAATGAAGAGAAAGGTATCCAAAACATTAAGAATAGAGCCATTATGATTTTGGTTATGCCCTTTGGCCTTACAAATGCACCTTCCACATTCCAAGGGTTGATAATTCCATTTCAAGCCCTTCCTTAAAAATGTGTTAGTATTTTTTGATGATATACTAATCTATAGCAGAGCTTGGGAGAAGATCATGTGCGACATGTTGACAAAGGTGCTACAACTACCCAAAGAACAGCTGTATATGCCAAACCATCCAAATGTTTATTTGAAGTAAAGGAAGTAGAATATTTGGATCATATTGTCTCATGAAGGTGTCAAGATAGACCTATTAAGATTAAGGCCATGATGGTGGTAGATTCCCAAAACATTAAAGAATCTTAGAGGATTTTTGGGTTTGACGAGGTACTACACCATAAGAAGTTTGTTTTGAACTATGGAAGAATAGTAGCACCTTTAACAACACTAACTAAAGAAGGATGCATTTTCATGGACTCACAGAGGCAACTAAAGCTTTTGAACAACTTAAGGGTGATGTGTAAAAGCTCCTGTCTTGACCACTCAGTTCACAAAAACATTTATTATGGAATGTGATGCACAGGAAATGGAATTGGTGTTGTACCTAAGGCAGAAGAAGGCTGGCTTTTGAAAGTCAATCACTGAGGAAAGGACTTACACAAACCATTTATGAGAAATAAATGATGAATACTACATGCATTGAAGAAATGGCATCTATACCTAATAGGTAGGCACTTGAGGTCAAAGCAGTCATGATAGTCTTAAATACTTCTTGGAACAAAGATTGTCTTAGAAGAGCAACAAAATGGGTAACCAAGATATTGGGTTATGATTTTGAAATCGTCATAAAAGGGAAGCAAATGTTGTGGTCACTCTCAAGAAAGGATGAAGATGTTAGAGGCCTTTCTCTATGCTATCGATCATCCAACCCGATTAGATTGGATAATAGAAGCAAGGATGAATGGAAGAATAGCGAAAAAGTGTGGACTCTCATTGAAAGGTTGCGTGGGATTACGGTGCATCAGACACATTACATGGAAAAATGATTCAACATGAGTACAAAGATAGCTTAAATTTATGTAATAACTCCCAACTCAAACAAAAGGTACTATTGGAATTCCTCACCTCTACGGTAGGAGGAACTTTTCTCGGGATTTTTGAAAACCACCATAGAGTCAAGAAGAGTTTTTGGATGGCCTTAAAATTGATGTTCAAGGTTTGTGTGAGAATGTTTGGTTTCTTGTAAAAATAGGTGAAGTAGTAAAGACCGGGGTCTTTTACAACCATTATCCATCCCAAATTGTTGGGAGGAGGTTTCCATGGATTTCATCATGGGTTACCAAAGTTTGAAGGAAAGAATGTCATCATGTTGATTGTTGATAAAACACGACCAAGTACACACACTTTTGGTACTCTCATCCCTTCAAAGCTAATAATACGGTTGCCCTGCCATTCATGGAGACAATTCAAAGAAGCACACTTGGCAATCCCAAGATTATTTTAAGTGATAGAGATCCCATCTTCCTTGGACATTTTGAGACGAAATTATTTTCTTGTTTGGGTACTCAAGGTGGCTCATAGCTCATCCTATCATCCTCAATCGATGGAAAAATGCGAGATGGTGAAAAAATGTCTGGAAGGAAACCTTCATTGCTTTGTCTCGATAAACAAACACAATGATAGTTCAAATGTTTACCCTTGGCGGAATGGTGGTATAACACTTCCCTTTCATCTTGCAACAAAATGACACCATTTATGGCACTTTATGGATACCACCCTCTTCCATCTTCTTCTCTAAAAGAAAATCTAAAGTTCAAGCAGTGAAAGATCCACGTGAGAATCAAGCAACAAATTTTCTCCAAATCTTAAAGGACAATCCCGACCATGGCTTGTCGCGTAAAACAACAAGCAGTCAACATAAGTAGTCAAAGTTTTGAAGCGAGAGTTGGGTATTTTAAGACTACAACCATACTACCAATCTTTTGTAACACCTTATAATGGACATAGTAATTTGGTGATAATATATTATCACCAAGTACTATGTCCCTTATAAGGTGTTGCAAAAGATTGGTACTATGGCATACAGTGGATTGCTTTGCAAAGGTACACCCATTTTTTCATGTTTCATGCTTAAAAAGAAAGCTATGAAGCGACAGATCCAGTTCAAACTACTATTGCTTAGAACTTGGCGGGGAAAGGAGAAAAATCATTTTGGAGCTTGAAGCTATCACTAACAAAAGAATTAGCCAACTAAGGAATAGATTAATTGGTATCTCATTAAATGGAGAAACTACTGGAAATTTGAAGATTCCCACTTGGGAAGATGAGTCTTTTATCTGAAGCATCGAGGAGTTACTCAGCGTTGGAAAACGCGTCTCGGGGGAGGGGGGCATGTTAAGCCTAATATTGAAACATTGCCCTTAATTGGGGCATATTAGATTAGTAATGTTATTTTATTTATATGAAACTTTAGGCCATTAGTTGTAATTATACCTCCTAGTCTCCTATATATACGAGGAGACATTTTCATTTGAATTGTAATTATACCTCCTAGTCTCCTATATATACCAAGGAGACATTTTCATTTTGAATCATCTTCTACTTGAACATTTAAGTGGGGTAAAAGGAGGTTGCCCCCTCGAAGAGGCTTATTATATGAAATTCTCTTTTTTTCAAGGTGTTGAGTACTTTTTCTGAGGATTTTCTATGCTATATTGATATTTGGTTCTTAACAAGCTCCCATGGATGCCCAGCCTTCGGGAGAAATCTCTCCCCCTCCCCTTACCCACTTAGTCATCCCTTCTCCGTCAATTCGAAAAGTGGACCCTGAAACTAGCCTTTCCCCACTTTCAAACCCCTTCAGTTGTAGAGTGGAATGGTTTGATCTGATGGGTAATTCAATTAGCTATGCGCCACCTCCCCCATCGCCCCCTCGTTTCTCCCCCATGGTTTCACCCTCCTCCCCTCACCTGAACTCTTCTTCCTCCTCCCCTATTTTCCACCGTCCTTCTCCTTCGATTTTTAGGGACACAGAGCTCTCAACCACTCTTGACAGTATCAAACAGGAGTTGAAGGAGATAAAAACAGCCATGAATGAAGTGCAGTCCAGGGAAGATGATAGATGGCGCAGGGTGGATAACATGATGGTATTTCTGCAAGACCTGAGAAGGGCCATGGAAGATCGAGAAAAAGGGAAAGCACGAGTAGCACAAGTTTACGTTGGACCGTGTCTTGGTCCAGGTCACTAAATTTTTCCCATGTTTTATCTGTTTCTTAGTCTTTTTTTCTTCTTTTTTTGGCCCTGTGTGGAAAAGTAGAATGTATGCCTTCTTGCATTAGACACCTGGCCATAATACTAGACAGTTGGAAATGGTGGTTTCCCAACTGGGCACCGTTACCCCTCTTTTGACTTTAGACACCTCGCAAAAGTGGTTTCCCAATTGGACGCTAATGCCAGGCAGTCAGATAACTCTCAGACATATGTTTTTTTGATCAGGATCTAATACAAAACCTAATTTACAAAAAAAAAACATTTAAAATATTTAACCAACTTAGATCCATCTTAAACCTAATTTATCAAGCTCTAAGACATATCAAATTTCTTAAGGTGTAATTTTTTTTCTTATTTAATATAAAGGAATTAATACTTGACATGGAATGAAATGATAAGAAAATTACACCTTAATAAATGTGATGGATTTGGGTTTAAGATGGATCTACATTGGTTTTACACATTACACTTATTTCTAAAATTATCAATAATTTCTTCCCAAATTTCCATTCACTCTTCTATTATGGTGCTTCTCTTCACTCTTCATCACAGGTGGATTCTCTTTGCTCAGCCACAAAACTACAACTTCATTTGGGCTTTCCTCACCATTGGATTCAGCCTTGAACTTTTTTCTCCTTCCTTTTGTACCTACAAACATTCATATTTGATCTCCAAATAAGAAGAAATATGTCTACCAGGATACATGGGTTGCCAACCATTGTCCACATCATTTCTCTAGGAAATATTTTCACCTACATGGTCCATCAACATCTTAGGCTCCCCTAACTGATAACTTTGTCCCACTAAAATAAATAAACTCTTTCATATTTAATCGAAGATTCATCTTATTTTATTAGTGTAAGGGGACACCTTAGCACCCCCCTACCTACCATTATGGTTTATTTCACAACTTATATCACATGTTACTTCTGCATGAGAATGATTAACTTCACTTGACTTCATGGTCATGTGCTACTGGGCTACAACAAACATGCTTGAATATTGAGGTTTCAAAAAAATCTTTGGTATAACAAGATGCCTATGATTAGGATTTTCAACTTGGACCAATCAATGAAGTACGCATGCCTTAGGTCTCACAAACATATGTCCATTTTACATCATTTCAACTCAAGTACAACAAACATTCGCTGGCACCACGAATCTCCGAACCCCGATTCACGATGGCGCCTCTCTCCGCTCCAAGCCCCTTCAGGTTATCCCTTCCACATGTGACCTGCCGGTCCATGAGACCACGACCTACTCCCCGTCGGAGTTTCGGACTTCGCGGGTTTGAAATGCGAAGAACTCGCGCTCTTGAAATTCCTGATTCTCCGATCCCCGATGCCACCTGTCGCCGTCTCCCTACAAGGCTGACCTCCTGACAACTGTCCTCCACTATGGGTCTTAACCCTGTCGGGAAATCACGGATCGAAAGATCGTGATTCCCGTTGTCAATGAACACGGGATATTCAATTCCCCGAACTCTGGTAGGCTGACACCTGTCCTCCACTCAACACATCGACTATGTGGTTATCGCGGTTCAGGATATCGCGACTTCTCTGGTCGTGAGTCTCTCGTCACCAAGAACTCCGAATTGTCGAACCTCGATGCACGTGTGGGCGCTCTTCTCCACGTCACCCCCTCCTCATCGCACTATCGGGTATCCCGAAATCGCGATTTCTAATGCAACCGTTCCGTTGTATGCGGAAACCCCGAAATGCCGAACTCCGACTCTCCGGAATCTCCCACCACGTGTCCCTACTATGATTAACGGCTCTGTTCCTATCGGGAAATCGCAGATCACGATTTCGATATGTTCGAGTCTCCTGTCTCCAGAAACCCTGATTCTCCGATGAGCGGAACCCCGATGAATCCCTACTCCTTGACATGTGTCCAGCCGAGATGAACGGCTGAGATTCTCCGTCAGGGTTTCGAGACTTAAAAGGCCTCAGTCCTCTCGACTTGTAAACCCTGATGCCTCCAAAATCCCAATGACTTCCCAGAACGCTGACATGTGTCCTGACGGGATCAACGGCTGAGATCTCTTCTCGGGTTTTCGGGACTTTCAAGGTCTCTGATTCTTACCCTATGAAAAACCCGATGACTCTGAAATCTCGATGACTCCTTCTCAACACACTAAATCTTAAACCCAGTGAAACTTTCCCGTGATCTAACGGCTGACAGGAAAACACCCACTGATCCAATGGCTCAACAATCTCTCAAGCTTGGGCTCGGTTGTGGTCGTAACCTCCTCTCACTTTCAGGAGATCCGACGGCTGACGAGTTTTGTCGGTCTCCTCTATGAGATCCTGGTCGTCGATTTCTTCCTTCTTAGGGATTTCTTGCACGAACTCTCCTGTGCACCCTTTCAATAATTCTGAAGGCCTCTCTTCCTCCTGAGATCTCTTCACAGTTTCTCGATGTCTTAGAAAAGAGATTTCTTTGCACGTGCTCCTTTGCGCTCAATATTCAACAGCTTTCCCAAGTGTTGAATCTGCCCAACTCTGCGCACTTCCTGCAGCAGCAGTCTTCGATTCCCCTTCACTCATATTCGCAACTGAGGCTTCCTCTCCAGCCTGTGCACACCTTGCACGGCTTCAACAACCCACTTCTGCTTCTGGATGAATGAATACAAGTGTTAAACTATCGAGCCTTCATCAACGCACTCCTTGCGGATGAATTCCACTACACACCTTGCAGGAATCTCCTGGCTCAGACAGAGAAACAATTGAAACTCATTCCATTTCCCTTTCAGACTTCAGTTTCAAACATGAAATCACATACACAGCATTTATAAAGCAAATGCATATCAAGAAATCAAACATTCATAAGCATATGAACAACATACACAGAGAAACAACACAAGTCATGAATTTGAATCAGAACTTCATTCTATTAATTCAAATGCATGTACATGGGTGTTCTTCACAATTTTCTCTGCTTGCTCTTCTCTTCTCCTGAATGCTTGATAATGTTACAATGTACAAAGGAGGGTTTCTATATCTATTTTCCCTCTCGAACTCTAAACTGTCTATTCTGGAATTAAAATCCTATCTAACTGCATTAAATCTATTAAATGCCTCCTATCTATTTCAGACAAGAGCGTATGGCTCGAGGTCTGATACAACATACAAAAGGCACTCCTTCATAAAGGATTCATTGAAGGATATGGCGCTTCATCTTTAATGAAAATTCAAAAAGAGTTCTCAAGCTTATATTTCATGTGTTTAAAAACACATGCGTTGGCTCCACGCTTGCTTTGGTAGTCGCGATGCTCCTGCATCAATAATCTAATAAGCACATTCTTTAGTTTGCCTATAACTTTGACATTTGTCCGATCAAGTTGTATGATTTTTAAAGTCGAGGGTTCAACTTCAGCGTTAATCTTTTGGCAAACAGACCAAGGCATCACATTGGATGACGCTCCTAAGTCTACCATACAATTGTGCACATTTCTATTAGAGATCTCGAAATTTAATAGGAATGGAGGTACATTTTTGCGAGTACTAAGAGTAGTAGCTTGTGGCTTTTTACTCGCAGTTTCTAAAGCTATTTTATCTACATTATTTACATTATTTACATTACTTACAGGAAGGCTTCCTTTATCTTGAGGATCAGGATTGTTTTTAGTGGAAGTCTTTTGGGGAACTTTGTTCTGCACAACCTTGTTACCATTAGAATTACCATTTTTTCCATTCTCCGAGATATTCTGTAACATTTTTTGTAGCAGAAATGGAAACTTCAATAATTCATAAATAGAAATGTTAGCCCTTAACTTTTTAATATCTTCAACTACATCATAATCTAAGTTGGGGTTCACATTCCTCTGTTTAGTCTTAGCTGATTTAGATTGCTTTGGAGGCGAATTTGTAGTGTTTTTGGTAGAAGGTTTGTTTGTTGTCTTACTCCTGGTATTATAAGGATGAATTGTCTCGAAGTTAGCTTGAAAGATGCTATCCGAGAAGTGTCCGAAAATTTTTGGAGAAGACTCTTCTTCTTGAACTGTTTCTTGTTCAACCACCTCCTCGGGGATCTCAGGAGGCATCAAGTTATCTTGGGCTTCTAGAATTGTTTGAAGGGCACATTGCAGACTTTCTAGATTAAGGCCTTCGGTGGTTGGGTTAGGTCGGTTGGTGGGAAAAGGTTTCCGGAACGGGGTTTTGTAAGGCCCTTTACTCGAGGAATCTTCTTCGGTCGTCCTTTTCAAGTCTATAACTTGATTTGACAGTTTTTGAACAACTTTAGTTAAGTTTTCTAAATCAAAGCTTTCAGGTTGTGTTTTACTTTGAGTGGGTCTGGAGAGGATTTCGATCTTCTTTTTGGAAGAAGAACTAGTCTCAGTTTTGTTGCTAGTAGAGTCTTTAAGACTAAGTATGTCTTTTTCAATCTGGATAGCCTCCTCGAAGGCTTCTAACAACATCATTTTCTTAGATCGTTTAACCCAAATAGCTATGCTTTGATGCAAAGCTTTAGTGTAGTATGATATTATGAGACTCTCGGCAGGCATAGAATCCGCAGGGATTCGGTTTTTAAGTGTCAAGAATCTTTGATTAAAGTCTTTAACTTTTTCTTTTGGGTTCATTCTTAAGCTAGAAAGGTCCATGACTAGGACTTCCGGAGGCTTACCGTCTCCGAATTTTTCCAAAAAGCATGACTCGAACTTTTCCCAAGACACGATGGTATGGGTTTGTTGGGAAAAGTACCATGTGGATGCATTACCCTCGAAAGTATACGGGAACAACCTACAGACAACGTCTTCATGTTTGACATTGCGGAGTCTTATGGCTAACATAAACTTTTTAATGTGATCTTCAGCGATCTGTTTTGAGTCAAGATCAAACTTGGGAAGCCATTTCTCCGGGTGTTTAGGTAAAGGATGTTGAGCTCCAGGTATAGCTACGACATCCTGATCAAGCCAGGGTCTAGCAGGGTTGTTCTGATTTTCCATTGGTGTAGTGGGTGTGGAAGGCTGAGAAGGGGAATTGCCTTCGTTAGAGGAATCTTCTCCAGAAGAGGAAGGAGATGATGGAGGTGGTGAAGGGGGTATCCCAAATCCTCCTGCAGCAGGATTTAATATTGGATCTATAGGATTCACAGTAGGACTAGTGTCTCCTAATTGTTCTCTGATATCGGAGAAATCCAAAGGTTGTCCCCACGGACGGTTTGGTTTCCTCAAACGGGCTAAGGCACTATGTGTTTTTATAAGAGATTGGCGGACAATCTCTTGTAAGTCACTACCTATAGGATTAGGGGTTGTTGGCTCAACTGTGATCTGTGGATCTTCGGTTGATGTGGTTTCTATTTGAAGGGGAATATTATCATTTGAATGGCTTCTAGTCACTATAGGTGAGCGATTAGGTGGTGGAGGAGTCTTGTGACCGCCTCGTGCCATTAATTAAATTCAGGCCCTACTTCTAGCGCCATTTGTTGACGGGCGAAATTGACCGTCCGTCAACTAGGAGAGTGGAACCGGTCTGGGGTTGTCTAATAACCCAAGTCGTTTGGGATGAACCACCCTGACGGGTTTAGCGGCTCCRTTAGCCGATCTAAGGTCCTAAGAAACAAAAAGAAAAACTACTCTAAACTAACTAATCTAACTAAAACTAACTATTAAAACAAACTAAACTAATCTAACTAAGAAGAARTAAAACAAACTAATAACTAAACTAACTATTCTATATACAATCTATTATCTAATACTATACTAACTCTAACTAATTAACTATCTAACTACTAACAGAAATAAATCTTATTCACAAAATGTACAATATCTACAATTTACAGATTTAAATAAAACCTGAAAAACTCATTTATATTCTTCCCTTAGACAGAGAAAGATATTTTTTGTTGATTTTATAATTTTATGAACAGAAATAAAACAAAAACTAACTAAACTAAACAACTAATATACTAATTCTAACTACAAATCTAACTAACATACATCTAACTAAACTACTAATATTATACTAATAAATTAATCAAACAAATAAATAACAAACTAACCTGGAAAAACGCTCCAGGTTTGTCCTGTGTATGATGATTGTCTTAACTGATCGGAGGGAGGAAACCCGCACCGAATTATTCAGGCGCTCCTTGTAAACAGAAAGTTGCAGTGCTCTTCAAGTATGATTACAGGACAAACAAGACATAAAAAATTACAACAATCTTATGATTTATAAATCTTCACAGTTAGATAAACCCGTATGCAAAGATCTATACGAAAAGATTCAATTAAGAAAGAAGAGAAATCTCTAATTCATTAATTGAAACATGGTAATTGTTGTACTTTTTTAAGTAATGAAAGAAATCAGATATGGATAAAACATTAATTAAATCAAATAATTCTGCAATAGACTATGATAGCTAAAGTAGTCTATAATCAATTGCAAATGACATGTATAAACTTGAAACAAAAGATTGATATATTGAAAAGCGAAAGCTGTAGCAAAACATCAATTATTGTCTCAGCTTGTATTAGAAATCCATAGCCTGGTTCTCCCACAAGTGAGGATGCCCCTTATTACAAAAAATAATAAGTATTTAAAGACCTCCCATAGGGTAAAACATCCCTGTGGAAGTTATCAAAACTGTTTACATAAAATCTGGGAAGATATCCCAAGTCTGACTAAACTAGAAACCTAGAACAAAACTAAATCACACAAATATCTCCTAGACTATCCAGTATGTCCAATGCAATTCGGATGTACCTGAAAGGTGTTCAAAATGGACAAGTTAGAAGGGTATTTTATTAATAAAATGATAAAAAAAATCTAATTCTGTTGTTGGTCTAAATAAGACACAGAATCAGCATTAAAATCAACTCAAATCTTTTTTTTTTTTTAATTAAATTCAACTAACATCCAATAGCTATTTGAAAACAAATCATTCAAATTGAAATTATTATACCATTTTGAATTCAAACAATACCAAGATCAATCAAATGACTATAGAGATACGTGTACTCTGTTTCGTTTGTTACCACAAAGTCGGGTGAATAAAATCATATCGAACAACAATGAAATCATTCCATATCAAATTGGAATTGATACAATCAAAACAAATCATAGGCAATTGTTATACTGAATCCAAACAAGATCATTTTCAAATCGACATAACTGTATAACAGACTATCCATGCCATGAGAGAATTAAATCAAAACTGGCGCGTAAATGTTCACAAACGAAATCATAATGAGATCAATCAGTTGGTAACAGAGTTCGTAAGAATTGTCTGATCGTTTGTTATTGCAAATTGGGGCTGAAAAAATCATTCACGAAATCATTTCTTGAATTCATTTTGAAACGACTTTTACCCGAATTTCCTCATACGAATTTGACAGGAATAACATAAGTCGGTCTGAGTTAACAAACTCGTTTGAAAATTAAAATTAACAGAGCTGCAATCAAGTCTATTTTTGATATGAACACAAATCATAAAATTGATCATACTAACTGAAGATACATAGCAATCCAATCAAGCGAATCGAACAGCTGGGGTTTAACATAGTTATTATGAATCAAAACCGCTTCATGATTTGGGCGTGGGTATCGTTTGCACAGGCTTAAATGAGAGTATTGTTTTCATACGAAACAGAGTCATTCTTACCAAATCGAAATCGAACAGAGTTGCATTCCTATTTTAGAAGATTACATGACACAACATTTTAAAAGATCGTAACACCCAAACTCACGAAATCGTTTCGAAAATCATATCATCAAAACTCAATTAGGGTCGATGTGATCCGACTATAACGAAATCATATCAAATCAAAATATGATCGTGCTCTAAATTTAGCATGAAAACCTCATGTTCAAGTTGGATACAGACAAATTCAATTGAAAGAAAACCATCGATTTTGTTAACTTAACAGACAAACGAATCAAATCCGATGAAAATCTATCAGTGGCTAAACTAGGTATGAGCAAATCGTGTATCCAAATCGAAACTTGATTTATTTTTAGCAAAGCGAAAACAATGTACAGGATGAACAACATTATGACAGAGCCATTTCGAATGATAGGCAGAGCTATTTGAAAAAATCATTATATTAATCCTGGTCATTCACAAAACTTAAAATGATATCAAAATTCATACCTGTATGATGAACAGACAGCTTGATCATGACAATTTGGAGTTGACAACGGCTATGGCCGATTCAACATTCTTAAAAACGATGGAACCAGTGGTCCTCTGCTTTCTATCAGTTGCTTGAAGTTTGTCTCTTTGGCTGGTCAATACTGCAACTTGGTTTTCCAATGATTGGATTTTCGATTGAAGTAGGGGAATGTCTATATACTATCGTTCCAACCACAAATCACATTGGTCACAGGACGACTGTCCAGGCTTCGAAAGTGCAGGTGAGGGTTTGTTTATATTGTCGAGGGTTTCGTTAGGTAGTTTGATCCCAGGGTAGCTAGGATTATTCTTTAGGCAAGGGGGAAGATTGGAAACGAAGTCATAAGGTGGCTCGGAGCACAGACCCTGTGAGTAAGGGTATTCACTGGCTAGGAAGCGTTCTATGTCAGAGTCTGAATCCTCACTAAGGACTATGGACTTCTGCTCAATACTAACCATTCTTGAGATAAGCCGAGCATTCTTTTTTCCTTTTCCATCAACAGTAGGGTTACCTCTAAAATTTTTGCTCACAGGCTATTTTATAGCCTCAGTCTTCTCAGTTATAGTGTCGGGCAAGTCAATATCAGGGTCAACCAAAGGTTTAGGAGAGGGCAGTAGGATATGGAAGGGTACTGGTGGCCCGACCTTGGTTTCGTTAACCACAGGCTTGTCAATCTAGACAAGGTCTGTATCATCAAAACCATTTCGAGCTATAAAAGCTCGCCAGCTATCACCGTGGAGACTTAAGTGATGAACAATGATAAGTCTGATTAAGCCATGGTGGAATAGGCTACTATCGGCCTTCTCCCTTTTAAACCTTTTTGACATTTTATACAGGCTACGCTGGAAGCAAAAGGGCATATTCAATGGGTATCCCATAAAATTCATTAACAAACGCAGGTGGTAGAGAAAAATGAGTCCATATCGACCCTGATAGGTCATGAATTGTTTGAACACCATCAAAATATCATGCCATCGTGGTTTAAGCGTGGAGATGGGCATACCTCTGTCATAGGATGTGACCTTTCGCAAGACGAACAGTAGCGGCCATGGCACCTCCTCGACCTTAGAGTTTTTAAACCAACATTGGCCCGAGGATGGTAACCCTGTAGCAGAACTAATAAACTCATCATTGATTTCCAACTGAACGTCACCCACCTTGGCTCTACA